>JAFBJQ010001799.1:172500-206224 GCA_016785345.1 Trinectes maculatus
AGGAAATACACAGATGAATGCCCTGACTTCTTTACAATATGGATTTAATGAGAACAAAATATCTTGTTTTTTTAAATTTATGCATGACTTATTTATAAGTATTATAGAGACCAGGGTTTTGTTTTCTTTTTTAACATTTGATGATTTCTTTATATTCAAAATAATTCATGATGATTTTGATTTTGATTTTAGTTTCGAGTATTTATGGTGCAAGGTTCAGTTCTTGCATCTGTCTGCATTTGGGCCCATTTATGCCCATTACTAATTTTCAGTTCAACACTTTTTGCACATTGAACAAATATGAATTCTTTGCCTATTAAAGGGGCCCAATGCAGAAAGGCACTGATATATATATATATAGTTTGTCTTAATTTTGTTTTCAACATGTTTACATGATCTGAGCTGCTTCATGCAGAGGCCTGATCCCGATGACTGTTGAGCTCATACTGCAATAGAGCTAATAAAATGAACAAACAAATCAAAATGTACTACAGCTTTAAATCATACCTTAATTTTAATGGATTTCAGCCAGGAATTTTTCCAAACAAAAAAAAAAGGTTTCACATTTTTCCTCTTTCGACTGAGTCTCTTTAAACGCCTTTTCAAATGTAACTGTTTTTTGTTATATCAATTATATATATATATAGATATAGATATAGATAGATAGATAGATAGATAGATAGATAGATAGATAGATAGATAGATAGATAGATAGATAGATATAGATATATATAGATATATAGATATACATATATATATATAATTATCACAGTAATGATCATTCATCTGAGTGACTGTGATTTTATATCTTTAAATCAGCTTTGAGCAGCAGCATGTGTGTGTCCAGTGTGTAACGTTGTTGTTGTCCTGCTTTATAGGAAACTCTGCGTGACAACGTGTGACGCTGTCACACAGATAATCGCAGGATGATCTGATTCTCACCGCCACTCATTGCTTCCTCCTGCTTCTTCTGCAGCGGACTAACAGCGTTTGGTTACTCGTCTCCATGCGCGCGTGTCAGGGCTGATGCGTATCAGCGCTGTCACTCACAGTGTGAGTCAGAGAGGGAGTCACAGAGGGAGTCAGAGAGTGGAGTCACAGAGGGAGTCAGAGAGTGGAGTCACAGAGGGAGTCAGAGAGTGGAGTCACAGAGGGAGTCAGTGAGTGGAGTCACAGAAGGAGTTAGAGAGTGGAGTCAGAGAGTGGAGTCGGTGAGGGAGTCAGAGAGGGAGTCAGAGAGTGGAGTCAGAGAGGGAGTCAGAGAGTGGAGTCGGTGAGGGAGTCAGAGAGGGAGTCAGTGAGGGAGTCAGAGAGGGAGTCAGTGAGGGAGTCAGTGAGTGGAGTCAGAGAGGGAGTCAGTGAGTGGAGTCAGAGAGGGAGTCAGAGAGGGAGTCAGAGAGTGGAGTCAGAGAGGGAGTCAGAGAGTGGAGTCGGTGAGGGAGTCAGAGAGGGAGTCAGTGAGGGAGTCAGAGAGGGAGTCAGTGAGGGAGTCAGTGAGTGGAGTCAGAGAGGGAGTCAGAGAGGGAGTCAGTGAGTGGAGGCAAAGCCCACACCTCCTCTCCTCTCCTGTCATGCGTGCAGCGGCTCACAGCACCACCGTCCTGCCTCGTCTCTCCGGCTGCTGACAACAACATTCGCCTCTCGGCACAGACACGCGTGTGCGCCCCGGACACCGCGCCGCCTGCGACACAATGAATGGCTACGGCTCGCCCTACCTGTACATGGGGGCCCCGGTGTCTCAGCCCCGGGCCCCGCTCCAGAGGACCCCCAAGTGCGCGCGGTGCCGGAACCACGGCGTCCTGTCGTGGCTCAAAGGTCACAAGCGCTACTGCCGCTTCAAGGACTGCACGTGCGAGAAGTGCATCCTCATCATCGAGCGGCAGCGCGTCATGGCGGCGCAGGTGGCGCTGCGCAGGCAGCAGGCCAACGAGAGCCTGGAGAGCCTCATCCCGGAGTCCCTGCGAGTGCTGCCCGCCATCGGCTTACCCGGCGCCGGCGCCGGCGAGGGGAACCAGGGCCCCCCGGCGAGCTCCGAGGAGCTGGAGCTGAGGTGGAGCAGCACGGAGCCGGTGGAGGCCGCAGCGCCGACATGCTCAGGTAACAGGAAGTGATTTGATCAAAGTTTGTTTTCATGTGATTTAACTGGAATAATGCAAAAACAACACGAAGTGATGGAGTCAGATCATTTCTTTATTTGACAGAAAAAAATAAACTGTGTTAGAAATAGTTTGAAACCATTGAGGATTATTAAACATCAGAGAGGGTTATAGATTCTTACAGGAAAATCACCAGCATTTATTCTCCCACAAATATTTTCATAAAAATATAAAAATAATAAAGTAAAGCTTAAAATAGACAGAAGTCATGAAGATGTTTATGTACAATACGCCTGTGACATGTTTTTCACTGCATCTGTCACAAGCAGTCTGAAGGTTAGTTTTTATATTTTTATAGTTAATTTATATTTTTGAATTCGAATAATTAAAAAATAAAATAAAATAAAATAAAGACCTCAGTTGAAAACGACTAATTCGGGACTTCATTTGATGAATACATGGAATGAAATGATCATGTCAATGCAGGGACAGACGACAAATTGCGAAAGCAGATAATAACGTTGCCGATTTTACTATGTTGAGAATCTTTTTTTTAAAAAAAAAACAGATGACAGTACAGGAAATATTCAGTGTCCTGTGCTGACGTCGAAAAAAATTATTATGTGTTTTGTGACATTGTTACAAAAATATTTTTTAAAATGATAATTCTGGGAAACAATTTATTAAATGTCTCATGTTAATTCCTATAGAAATACATTCTCTATTATTATTATACATTCTGTATAAACAAATAAGAACAGTGGATTTTTTATAATTTCAATATTTTGTGAGGCTAGAAAATAAATGACATTTCATATAATTTTATACAGTTTGGATTTGATCAGTTTTAAATACGTTTTTATGATAAAGTGGAGCGACCTATACAAAACTATACATTTATACCATTACAAAAACAAATAAAAAATATGATGATGATGATGATGATGAACCCTGTGGTACAAACAATGCAGAAGATTCTTTGCACGTGGACACGTGCAGCGATCAGCTGACTCCAGCAGCAGAATGGAATGCTCATGTTTCTCTGCGGAGGTCAACGTCAGATGAAATGTTACCGAACAACAGACGATCTGTTTACAACATGTGGCCTAAAGGCATGGACGCTCCATCCGTCACTGACAGACACACACCCAGTCAGCACTCTGTGCCACTGCAGGAACCTCCACCCGTGTTGGAGACGAGCTGTCAGGATGTTGATTGGATGTTACATTTGTTCTATGACGTTTGCAGTGGAGGTCAGATTAGTGTCTGGTTTGTTGTAATAATTGTTCTTGCTGTAAAGTTGTGTCTCTGATGTGACTCTGACTCCTCGTCTTGCAGAGCAGACAGAGGACCAGGGTCCTGAGGAGGCGTCCGGGGGAGAAAACGGGGGCAGCTCCAGTGAGAAGGAGCAGGAGCCCCTCAGCTCCCCCGAGGGCCCCAAACCAAACTCCTGCTACGCCCCCGAGTCTCCAGACCCCCACTCCCACCCGGAGGAGAGCCGCTACAGCCTCCCCAAACCCGGGGCCACTGAAAAGGAACCCAAAACCGAAAGTCCCCACAAGTGTCCCGTCAGCCCCGGGGAGCAGAGCGTGTTGATCGAGGGCCTCGCGGGCTCCATCAACCTGCCGTTCAGCCTGCGGGCCAACCGGCCGCCGCTGGAGGTCCTCAAGAAGATCTTCCCCGCTCACAAGCCTCCCGTCCTGGAGCTCATCCTCAGAGGCTGCGGGGGGGACCTGGTGGGGGCCATCGAGGTTCTGCTCTCCAGCCGGAACTCTGACGGGAGCGCGCACGCGCACGCAGACCCTCACCCGGACGCCCTGGTCCTGCCCTCTAACGGACACCTGTTCGAGCCCGCGCTCGGCTCCTACCACCCGGTGACGTCCTCCGCCAAGTGGTCGGTGGGCTCTGCGTTCCGCGTGCCCGAGTCCCTCCGCTTCGCGTCCGACTCCGCTCCGGGTGTGGTCCCCGCGGGCCCGCTGGGTGTCCCCCTGCAGCACCCGTCCTTCCCGCAGCCCGCGCGGTACCCGCTCATGCTGCGCAACTCGCTGACGCGCAGCCAGGCCAGTCCCTTCGTGCACAACGACGTCACCCTGTGGAATACCATGGCCCTGCAGCAGCAGTACCAGCTCCGCTCGGCCGCCCAGTACGTCTCCCCCTTCTCACCCGCGGCCCCCGCCGGACCCGGGGCGTCTGTGTTCCGCAGCTCGCCGCTCCTCCCCTCCAGAGCCTCCGACGAGCAGCGCATCAGCATCCAGGAGGAGGGCTGCACGCTGGGGCCCAAACCCGGCCTCTACTCCCCCGACGAGGAGTACGAGGAGCGCTCCGACTCCGCAGACTCCCGCATCCTCAACTCCTCCACCTGAACCAGATGCTGCTGATGGACCAGTGCAGCCGGGGAGAACCAAAATGTATTACTCCGAATGGACCCCTGTTTGTCTGTGTGCGTGTCTGTGTGTGTGTGTGCGCGCGCGTCTGTGTAAACTAAATCCGTGTGAAGCAATCACCCTTTGATAAGGCGATGTTAATCCCCCCCTCACACACTCTCAAGATGTCACGCGACTCGACCAAATAGGGATGAATGTAACACACCGTGCTGACTCATTATTTTGAAAAACCCTACACCTGCTGTTTCCTGTTAGCATGTTTACTACTGTGAAAACTGTCGATGTTAACGATCGTCACTGCATGTTAAGAGTATGCCAAATAAATCTGAGTTGTCCAAATGCATCAGCTCGTCGTCTTTACCTGTTGTTGACTATGGATTTTAGATGTTCTTCCGTGTGTGTGTGTGTGTGTGTACATATATATATATATATATATATATATGTATGTATGTATAGTAGCAGTATAAACATAATATATAAATATATTCTGTTTGTACAGCTTACAAATACTAAATATTGGGACAATTAATAATTTTGCAATAAACCATCCCATACTGAAGACACATTTATTTACATAATATTTAAATAAACTGATTCAGTGATCCAGTATTGTGTACATTATTATATAACATTGCAGCTGGTATCGGAACTGAAGTAAAAAAACAATCATTTGCCTTGAATACGTTGTGGAATAAAAACCCCAGGACAAGATAAGCAACTAAACTTGTTATTAATTTTTATTTGTTATAAAAATTGTCAACTGTGAGTTTTTACATTTTGTGATTTTGAATTTGTCTAATTTGTCTAATTAGATGATTGCGAGCCTGTAGGTGGATGCTGGGAAAGATGGAGTGACACAGGGCAGCAGAGGTATTGACAGGCAAAGAGAGTGTTGTTATTGTTTTGTTAATTATTTCCAGCCTAAATCAACGCCTACATGAAGAAAGTGTGTGTAAGAGGACAATGGAAGGTGAGACATTTTCATATCAGTAAATCTGTGCAGCTTAGGTTTACTGCTCACTCAAAAGCATTGTTCTGCTTTTATTTGTTAAATATTAGTAGTTGTATGAATTAGACATAGACATTGTTGTGTATGTTGTTTCCTGTGTTCTCTAACTTGAGTCTTGGCTTGTGTTGCTTGTCATCTCCTCTGGTGTAAACCTTTCACATGCTGCCACCTTGTGGCTGAGGGTTTAAATCAGAGCACAGGTAGACACACAAAAGGGTTAGAGTGTTATCAGCAAAAAACACATTTCTGATTAAACAGAAACACAGCTTTTCCCAGCTTCACATTTTAAACTGTTTTTCTTTAGGTCGTGTTTTTGTCCTGACTGATGTCATCTATAAGAACATGTCACCCTGTAAGCAGCATGAAGGGTCACTGTTATCTGTGACCTGGGATCAAAGTACCAACACAGAGATGATCACAATCTCCATGTTTGATCCGACATGGATCCTTTAGGGCAGATACTTGTCCTGATGTAGCTTCGGTTCATTGTCACTGGTACTGAACCACCAACAACTAGCAGGTTTTACCACCTGAGCCATGCCACTTATTCTTTATTATTATTATTATTTTATTATTACTATTACTATTATTATTGTTGTTGTTGTTGTTGTTATTGTTATTATTATTATTGCTGTTGTTATTGTTGTTGTTTCCTTCACGAAGTAACAGGCATCAGCCTCAAAATAAGAAATGTGGTTTGTTTTGTTTCTTTTACCTTTTTATAGACCAAACAATTCATTTATTAATTTGGAAACATTGTTGCAATTCTGTGACCAACTTAAAAAAACGGGCAGTGTGTTTTGCTAATTTCACTTTCTGAGCAGAATTCCTCCCATCCAGTTTCATATCATGTTTTTACTTTTGAATATACACTAAATCAATGAGAATACAAGTTTTGCTTTTTGAAATCAAGTATGACATTGTTTTACCAGCCTCAGCCTGACACCCAGTGGAAAACAGAGGAACATCAAGTTGTGAAAAGCGACACTCAGCTAAACACCTGGGTAAACAGTCCCCATGGTACCACTTACTACTTATTTCATGAAAAACAGATTCAGCATATTTTACTGCCAATGGCTGGCAAGAACAAAAATATTAAAGACTTTTAGTACATTACAGTCAAGAATTTTCAATACATTTGAAGGCATTTTTATTTTTGAATGGAATGGAAGTTTTCAATACCTCTATACACATATTGTTCTTAATAATAATATTTAATAATATTATTATTATAAAAATATTATAATATTTATTCAATAGATTTCCAAATCAGAATGTTGTAGCAGATCTATAAGTCACATTTGTCTGACTTGTCCACAGAGCCGAGGGACACATCCCCCTATTTGTTGCACATCAGCCGCCACAGATCGAGGTGTCAGGCCCCTTCAGACAGAGACAAATGCCGTCCCACCTGGTTTTGTATTCAGCCGCATGTGTTGTCGCTCCATCAGAGGCTAATTAACATAACAGCGTCCCCAGTGATCCCACACTGCTCCTCTGCTTATACACAGCTCCTGTTACACTTTACAGCCTGCACAGCAGGACACTTCCAACTGATGCTGTTGTTTCAATCAGAGGCAAAAGTAAACTGGACAGCGTGTGAGAAAGTGTCTTCCTGCAGGGTGGGGCCGTCACAAAGGATGTTATTAGTTTAAGTGTGTAGAAAGTGGTGTATTGTGCAATGTATTGAATTTCAATAGACTTTAAATAAACATCCAGCTTCTGATCAAAGCTCTTTTACTTCCATGAAGGCAGATTGATTGAATTGGTGGTAAGAATATTACAGCAGAATTGTAGCAAAATGTTGTACAAATATGTAGAATACTGAAATTGCACCAAACAAGGAGCAGGTTTTTATTTGCTTTTATATCATGGAATTCCCCTTCAGTCGCCCACATGTACAAAATGAAAGATCATCGTACCCCGTGTGTGTGTCGACCCCTGAAACTCATTTACTACCAGCTGAATACATTCAGAAATTCCCTGAAGAATTTACACTAAAGATACCCAAACCTCATCCGTGATCCCTGGGAACATCTGAAGGATCCTTCAAACCCCTTCCCCAACAGCGGGAACACCAGGGCGTACCCTGGGTTTTCCCTGAACCACGTCAGGGAATTCTGGTAAAAACCCTAACCTTGTCAAGACACAGGAAAATAATACCTGAGACGTATTTTAGAACTCCTGGAATCACCTCAAAGAACTCTTCACAAATACCTGGAATCAAGTTATGGATCCACTGAAAGTCCTGGTAGATTCCTTAAGGATTTCCAGGCCGTGCACAGAAGCGATCTACTTGAGAAAACCTTTTTGGGGGACCATCTTAAATGCTCATAAAACCTAAAGGTTCTCTTGAATCTCCTCTAGATTCTCAAGGATTTCCCCATCATATCCCAGCTAGTCTTTAAGGAAGCCTGGAATTCCTTCACGGGACCCTAAAATTTTCTAACAGACTCCTGGAGATCCATTCAGCCCCCCCCCCCCCCCCCCCCCCCCCCCCCCCCCCCCCCCCCCCCCCCCCCCGCCCCCCCCCCATCTCCCCCCGACCACATCCTGCGCCTCCATAATGAGCCAGTGGACACAGACAACACATTTCACCTGGAGGGTCCAGCTCTGTGTGGATCCTCCTGCCTGACCATCAGGCCTGCTCCCGACATCAAAGCATTCCTGATGTGGAAGCAGCAGCCCGGGGCGGCTGGTCGTAACCTCCATAATAAATTAAGACGAAGTGGCAAATAAAGCTGCACCTGCAGGCCTAACGTCTTCACCTTCAACACATGGCAGAACCGTTAAAGAAGAACTCGCCTCATCTGGTGGTACGATTAAAAAAAACAAAAAACAATCCTTTTCTCCATCATAAATAACCCTCGGCAAATAACCTTAAAGGTGTATAATACTAATTATAGAATATTCAAAATAAGATATATTTTTAAACAATAACTAAAATTTAACTCACAAACTGAGCTTACGGCCCCGTGGGGACCTGGGGTAGAATAGGTCCCTAGCACCCCCTTGCTGATCGTAAGAGGCGACAAATGGGGCAGAATGTGATGTGTTGGAATCAGGTGTAAAATTATATCATGTGATGTGTTGTAATGTAGTGTATATGGCAGTAGTGCATCTAAAAAAACTGTTTACCCAAAGACTTGTTGTATAAATACAAGTCATGATAGTATTGTTAAGACTATAAATCAATAGCCATACAAAAGACAGTAAACCCATTTATAACATGTGACCTTATTAGTGAGAAAATCACTACTGATCAACATACCACATCCACATTCCTTTAGAAAATTTTACTAAAGGTGATTTATTTAGTTTGTGTGTTTATTATTATTAACTCCGATATGCTACTCATGTTTAGGGCACGCTGTATGTGGCATTTTCAAAGTAAAGCTATATTTTAATATACAAATGGACAATTGGCCGCCGTCATTTATTTACAAATTAAGATTTGTTTTTTTTAAATGATTCTTTTTAAAGATCTGAGACAAGAAGGACAAAACGGCCTCCCTGTACTTTGAATAGAACATTCATGAGAGGGATGCATATCCACGCATATCCTTCCTTTAACTGGGCTTTGTTCATCAAGTCTACATCGCAGGAGACAAAGGTCTGAGGTCGGCCGGCTGCGTTCACGTGCACTGAAGATACGAGACGGTATTGTGTTGTTGTCAGTTCCCATGACAGTCAGTTGGCACCGACCAGATTCTGCAGTGTCTCCTTTTTCAATCTGAGCTGAGCAGCAAACAAAGAACCAAACATAAAACATGGTCAACGCTCCTCTTTGAAACTCAAGTCACACCCACGGCTCATATCGCTGTATAAAATTAGCCAAGTTAAAACTGAATTGCACTCAGCCGATCATTTTCCAGCTTATATGTAGGATTCCAGTGGTGGATATGGATATGGTGCCTTATCAAGTGAAGTATTAGTGGTTGGAAAATGCCTTAAAGGGAAGTGTTTTTAGGGATTTTACTTGTTATTTGTATTCTTTAAGTTATTTTTAGTTCAGGGGTAAAGGTTAAGGCTATGGTGTAGGTATAGGTATATGTATATATATATATATATATATATATAAGTATAAGTATAAGTATAAGTGTAAGTATAAGTATAAGTATAAGTATAGGTACAGGTATAGGTAAAGTTATAGGTATAGGTGTAGTTATAGGTATAGGTATAGGTATAGGTATAAGTATAGGCATAGGTATAGGTATAAGTAAAGTTATATGTATAGGTATTGGTGTAGTTATAGGTGTAGGTATAAGTACTGTATAGGTATAAGTATAGGTATAGGTAATGTTATAGGTATAGGTGTAGTTATAGGTATAGGTATAGGTAAAGTTATAGGTATAGGTATAGGTGTAGTTATAGGTATAGGTGTAAGTATAGGTGTAGTTATAGGTATAGGTATAGGTGTACGTATAGGAGTAGTTATAGGTATAAGTATAAGTATAGGTATAGGTATAGGTATAGGTATAGGTATAGGTAAAGTTATAGGTATAGGTATAGGTGTAAGTATAGGTGTAGTTATAGGTATAGGTATAGGAGTAGTTATAGGTATAGGTATAAGTATAAGTATAGGTATAGGTATAGGTATAGGTAAAGTTATAGGTATAGGTATAGGTATAGGTATAGGTATAGGTATAGGTATAGGTATAGGTGTAAGTATAGGTGTAGTTATAGGTATTAGGTTATAAGTAGTTATAGGTATAGGTATAAGTATAAGTATAAGTATAAGTATAGGTATAGGTAAAGTTATAGGTATAGGTATAGGTATAGGTGTAGGTATAGGTATAGGTGTAGTTATAGGTATAGGTATAGGTGTAGTTATAGGTATTAGGTTATAGGTTGGGTTTGACTTGGCTGTTTTGTTCAGGTCTCTCCTGCATGCTGACACTGTGTATTCTTCAAGGTTTGATTGTTGTGAAAACACTGTTATCATCCTCGGCCAGGAGGACAGACTGTAACAACCTGCATGACGCATTTATCACCTGTCTGTCTGCGTTGCCACAGCGCCGTTTTAACCGTGATCGGTGTAAATACACGTTCTGACAGGAATCAAACAGTTTAGAAACATCACAACCTGCACAATCGACACAATGTTACAGGGACTTGGCCTTAGAAAGTTATCCTGTTCATTTCTGACATTTTTCTATCTGTAATCTGGGTCAACAAATGTTTACATCAATTACAGCTTAAATTAAAAATAATTTATAAATTATTATAAAATAAAATTTATATATTTTTAAATAATTAAAAAAAAAAGATCACATATTTTAAATCAAATTTTAAATTGCAACATGTGTGTATGAACTGTAGGGGAAAGCAGACAGAGTGAAATTCTTGAAAGTAAAAAAAGGTGCTGGCTGACAAAATTTTAATAAAAAATATTAATAAACAGGTTAAAGTAAAATCACCATCTAAGTATTTTAATCCAGAATAAACAGTGATTGGGGAAATTTCAACAGCGGATTCAGGGAAATAATGACAATTATTTTAGTGCTGCTTTCTGGCACTATATAGACCAATCAATCAATAAGTAAATATTTATTAATTGGCTACTTTTAAAAACATTTTTAAACAAATTTAAAAAAAAGTTCCTGTGGGACTGTGGGACTGAGGGACTGAGGGACTGTGGGACTGTGGACTGTGGGACTGTGGGACTGTGGGACTGTGGGACTGAGGGACTGTGGGACTGTGGACTGTGGGACTGTGGGACTGTGGGACTGTGGGACTGTGGGACTGTGGGACTGTGGGACGTGTCTTCACATTAACAGAGTGGCTTTGTAATAACATGACAAAAAGACAAAACGAAATTAAACTGTGTTTTTTTTTTCTTCTAGTCTTACTGGACCTTATCAATGGACTCGTTACTGGGAAAAAGTAATCAGACTACTTTTAACCAATAATACACAGCCCCCCCCTTCACCCTCCCTCGCCCAGGTAACTGCTCGTAATCCCATTGGTCGGTGCGGGTCGGGAGGGAGCCAATGAGCGGAGAGAGCGGAGCGGTTCATAGGAGCGGCGCTGGCCGGGTGTCCTCTTCAGATGAGAGCTGCATGTGTCGGGGACGGAGACGCGGACAGAGACGCTCATTCATCCACACAATTAACGTCCTCAATTAACCCGAGGAGTCTGGACCCGCGTGTCTGTGTGTGTCCGTGTGTGTGTGTGTGTGTGCGCGCGCGAGAGGGAGATTACAAACAGCACGAGGCAGCAGCGCCTGCAGGTAACTACACTTTCTCTGTTTCTCTATTGTATCAATATTAATAACATCACAGCTGATAGGATGTCATGACGTCATTCTCACATTCTGATCAATACTGACAGTATCATGGTTGTATGTGTGTGTGTGTGTGTGTGCAGGTGTGTGGACAACAGCTGGCGCAGACTGACTGAGTCATGTCGGAGTTTGAGATCGACGTGGAGAGCCTGACGGAGAGCGACGACCCGGCGGACTCCTCCAGCCGCCCCGGCTCGGTGCCGCTCGGCGCCGCCGCCTCGGAGGAGGACGGCGAGGACGGCAAGGGCGACGACAAGCCGGCGCCCAGCGGCCTGTGTCCGGGCGACCAGAGGAAGCTGAGCCGCACGCCCAAGTGCGCTCGCTGCCGCAACCACGGCGTGGTGTCCTGCCTGAAGGGCCACAAGCGGTTCTGCCGCTGGAGGGACTGTCAGTGCGCCAACTGCCTGCTGGTGGTGGAGAGGCAGCGGGTGATGGCGGCGCAGGTCGCCCTGCGGAGGCAGCAGGCCACCGAGGTGAGAGCACCATCTGCGGCTTAGACACTCCAGAACATCCAGGCTGAAGATGTAGAAGACCCCACTCACTAATCCAAACCTGATAATCACCTGTAATTCTGTACACAATAACAACAACACAAACACAAACATGTGTCTGTCAGTGTAGTGGCTGCTTTTATTTTTATTTTATTCTTTGGAAAAGAAAATCCACATTAAACCTTTAAAGAAGACCCCTCCTCAGATGACGTGACAGTAAACTGCATTGTCAGCATTAGTTGGAGTGTTGGACAGCCATTGTTGTACAGTCTCTCTGATGTGTGTGTGTGTGTGTGTGTGTCACCGTTTGACCTTCAGGTCGTCAACATATCTTTGTATTATTATATTATGTGTTATTATTATTTGAGCTGCACTGCAACATGAGATGATCCGTCAGAAATCCACCGGTTTCTGGTACACGTCTGCAGAACAGACATGAGACAGGAGTAGAGTGAGACAGGTTGATTGGGTCCAGTGTTAAACTGTTTGATGAAATGCATCGTTCTGCTTCTGCACCACGGTGTCACACTCTTTAAGTTTGGGTTTAGTTTATTTGGAGGTTTAAGTTAACCAGATTCAGGAAACCAGATTCAGATTAAGTTGTAGAGTTTGTTTATTTTAGTGAATGGAAAGATCGGTCGTTCTCAGGGAGGGATTATTGATTTTCTATAGTTTATTAATTTAATTGCCTTAAATGATTAGTATCAAATAGAGGTTCTGATAACAGTGTCTGTCACACAAAAACAATGTATAGGGTCATTTGCATGGATCTTTAATTACACTCAAAATAACGTATATAGGAAGCCTCTGTGAGGATCTGGGCTTTATGTCCACAGCAGTGATTAATTAAACGAGTCTGTGTGTTATTGTGTTATTTGCTGTTTGTCCTTGATTGACTGCATATATAATTTTCATTTTAAGTTGTACGGTTTCATTCTGCAACTGTTGTTTTTTCCCCCCCAAATTTAATTTATTTCTATTTATGTGAAATGTTTTTAAAAATATACATACAATATTTAGCATATTTTTGTTTATTATATTTAACTGCTAAACATACTGGTTCAGCTTTGAGCTATTGGATGATATGATAATATAATCTATTATATGCAGAAATGGTCGTGTCGTCCATATTTTATGACTCAGCAACAGCGTCTTCCGTTCATTGATAACACCAGGACTTCTCTATGACAAATCAGATATTTATTTAAAGCTCAAGAGAGAGCCAGGGAAAACATGTCTCTAATCCCTTTCTTTCTTTTTTTTCATTTGCTCAGGATAAGAAAGGCTTATCTGGAAAACAAATTCCGGCAGAGAGGAGGACGATATATCAGCGGCATATTCGACCATCGACCATGCTCGCCAAAAGCATCCTGGAAGGTAACAAGGCAACAGTCTTGGCTCTTCCTCTGTCTCGCTTCAACTCGCTTCAACTCAATCTCCCTTTTCTCTCCCCTGCTCCGGCTCGGATTTCACTTTTCACTTTCCCAGCGATAACGTCTGTAAGAAACCACTTTCTAACTCTTTGGCATGCGCTAACTTGACTCGTTACTCTGACTCTCCAGCACTGTTACGACAAACCAAGATTGTTCTTATTTCATGTATGCTCATAATAATTTGTGGTACAAAAAAAAAAGAAAAAAAATCATCTCTTGTTGCATGTTTTTTTTTTTTTGTGTTGTGAACATTTCTTCATGCATGAGTGACTTCACCTGTAATTTGAGACACGTTCATGTCACAAACCCTTTATTAAATAGTGGCTCTTTTGATGACAGGCTATCGCCCGGTACAGTCTGATCCCTTTCTGGGCACGAACCCTTCTCTCCCTCCGCCGCTGAGTGATCGCATGAGGAAGAGACGGGCCTTCGCTGACAAGGAGCTGGAAACCATCATGCTGGAGCGGGAGTACAAAGAGCGAGAGCTGATGGAGAACAGCCCGGCGCCCGCAGCCTCGCTCATCTTCCCGAACAGCATGGTCCACCACGCCACTGAATACAACTCCTACAAGACGGCCTACTCGCCGGCCGCTCCGGTCGAGTCGCAACCCAAAGAGCTGTGCAACTTCATCGGCCCAAACTGCCTGGACCTCTCCATGCAGTATCCCAGTGGCTCGGCGAACGTCGAGCTCATTTCCTCCAACGTCAGCGTGGCCACCACGTACCGCCACTACCCACTGCAGCCGTCACGGAGCAACTTCATGATATGGCCCCGCGGTGCAGCCAACATGGGCGATGCCCTGCTGTATCAGCAGTGCCTGTTCAACGCCACGGCAGTGCAGAACATGAAGCCGGGTGCCGTGTGGGAGCCAAAGGTGATGCCTGCTGAGAGCCAGCTGCCGGAGCAGGAAGCTGCGGCTGCTCTCGCCGCCAAACTGGAAGGATCCCGAGCTGCTGCGCTGCAGGACTCACCGAGCCACCAGCAGCTCGATCCCAAACCGACCGGCGTGGCCAACGGAGGGCAGAGGGAGTGCTCGGCTTTCTCTCCTCCCAGGAGGAGCTTTGGACAATCCTTCCCAAACAACTCCCATTCCCAAAACTCCATGCACGTCTTGAACAAGCTGAGCAAGGACACGACTAAGCTTTCCATGAAACTCAACTCCTTTCACTCCCTCATCCAGCACTCGCTAAATGAAAAAAATAGCGGCGGGGCCGGAGCGGAGCTCAGGTCTCCGTACTGCAAAGAGCTCTTGGAGGAGGCAGCCCGCAAGTTCCGGGACGGCTCCGGCAAGGACATGCCGGGCGTAAAAATCACCGACAGGTTCGCCAAAGACTTTCTGTCTAAGCCGGTGGGGACCAAGATGGCGTCCAGCGAATCTTTGTCCTTCTCTGTGGAAGCCATACTGAAAAGACCCACACCTGCCCTGAGTCGAGCATTCCATTAACTTTAAGTGTCTCCTCTTGCACTCATCGTTTTGTCTTTGTCAGCGTTAAAGGGTCTCGAGTCTCGAGTCTCGAGTCTCGAGTCTCGAGTCTCGAGTCGTGGGTTTGGGGTCAGAAGAAAACAGAAAGACACGGACACTGCACCGGAAAACTGACAAGCTGGAAATAATTTTTTTCCCCCTTCCCCAATTTAATATTTATGTACAGTTTGTTATATTTTACATGTGCATGTGTATTAACGTTATTGTGAATATTTAAACAGTATCCCAATGTTTTCCTTGTGTCAATAAACTTTATAAGAACCGAACTCTTTTCATAAAACCTCTTGTATTTCATTTTACGCTCATGTGTAACTGGGGACACGATATGTGTTTGGGGCCGATCAAAACCAACAGGAGCGTGACTTATCACATCAGATGTCGTCTCTCTGGTTCACACTCACATAACCGGATCCATCACACTGGATATTATGGTATATTTCATTATAAAAAGTAAATTCAAATGTTTATCTTAAAGACGCATTCATACAAAATATACGGGGCATAGTTGTATTGTATTCATTTTGAAAGCTTAACAATTTTACTAATAAAATATTAATTACAGTAAAATATTTTAATATTAATAATATTAAAATATTTTACTATACTTAGTGTATGTATATATATATATATATATATATATATATATATATTTCTATCAGCAATGTAAACATGCTCTGGTTGCAAAAATCTAGGAGCAGCATCTCATCCGTTCAAGATGCATTTCTCCACTCGTTCCTTTCAAATTCCGAGCTCTCAGTACAGTATATGTGTGTGTGTGTCTGTCTGTGCATGTGTGTGTGTGTGTGTGTGAGTCCATGCTGAAAGACAGCTCCAAACACGGGTTTCACATGAGCTGCAGAACACTGATCCGTGGAATAATGAACAAGATGAGAGGTTGTGGAGAAGTCGCTGATCTCTTCTCCTGCAGTGATTCCCATTTCATCGCAGCCAAACCACTCCACTCTAATGTCCCGTAACGTCACGTGACCTTTGCTCTCCTCGCGTCAGTAGAAGACGGTGGATGTTGTGCGGCCGTGTCAAAGCGTCTTCTTGCTGCTGCTGTAATTGGATTTGGGCTGATGATGACATTTTGTGTCACCAAAGGGAGATGACTTCACTTTAAACGGCCAGTTTTTGCTATGTGTGCACATGCATTGCTATGTTTGTGAGGACCTCTCATGTTATGTCAGTCAAGGGCCCATACAGTTACAGAAAGACGAATGTGTGTGTGAAATGAGAGAAGGTGCATCAGCTTGCTTCATGTCACAGTAATAAAAATATTTTAATATTTTAAATGAGTCAAATGTACTTTATAATATATATATAATATAATAATATATAATAATAATATACTATATTATTATATATTATTACTATAATATAGTAGGAAAAAAATGAAAACAGTGTTTAAACTATTCCAACGACTCACAATCACTAGTTTGTTGATGATACTGATTGTTGATGGAAAAATATACGATTAAGAAATTATTATTAAACCTTAATATCAACACAGTTGAAAACAAAAAAAACTGAACTAAACTTAAACATAAACTGTAAACATCACGTGGGGAAAACGTACAATATGGTTTTGTCTATCCTAAAAGGACCAAAAAATGGGAATAATAAAGGACACACTGTCCACACACTATTAATGCAAGATGGACACAATAACTGCTCCTTTGCCATTGTCCAAAACATAGACAGCCCCAAAGTATCAAGTCTTGAGCTATAACAAGAGAACAATGAAGACACTGAGTTGTTTATGACTTAACAATGAGGACGTGTGTGTGTGTGTGTGGGTGTGTGTGTGTGTGTGTGTGTGTGGTGTGAGAGAATGTGTGCTCATGCTCCTCCAGCCTAACAACAGTTGGCTGCTGAGCAGAAGGTGACAGTGTTTGTCTGCACTAACTGCCACTGATAAGTATCTGCTGAAATCCTTACAGTCTCATGCCCAAAGTGTGAGATTTAACATGTCAGCAGGGCGAACTGGATTGTTGACACATATCCCTCCTGCTCCACACACACACACACACACACACACACACACGCCCACACACACAACACACACACACACACACACACACACACACACACACACACACACACACACACACACACACACACACACAGTTCTCTTATCACCAGTGAACACAGTAGCATTTTGTTTGGGGTACACAGGTGTCGTTTGCTATTCAGAGACTTCAGTGACTTTCCTTCATGCTGTGATGTTGGGAAAAGCAACGCGCGCACGCACGCACACACACACACACACACACACACACACACACACACACACACACACAGACAGAGAGAGCGAGGGAGTATGGGAATCTGCCTTTCAGCAGCTCTTGTTTCAGGAGTTATAGGACAACAGAACAGAGGTCACCCATTATGTTGTTGCTTGTGTTGAACTGAATTAACACTCACAGACCATAACAGTCATTTGTTTATCTTTTAATTGTATTTACATCCAATTCAAAATCCACTACTGTTGTTTCTGTTTGCTGACCCCTGTGACAGTGATCCAGAGGATGCGTCATTAGTGATGTCATGTACCCTTTAGGTGTGTTACAGATAGAGGTTATTTCTGGTCCACTTGTCTGGAGGGCGTTCGAAAAACAAAGGGAGTGAGGACATAGTGTCATGGCGGCTTGAGAATGGTTGAGTGGTCAGACAAGACACTGGTTGGCTCAGTGAAATGAAAGTATGGCGGTGAGATCAGTGAGCAGATGAATAAGGTGGTGTGGACATCCGCCGCTCACAACACACACACAACAGCTCCATTCTTCTCCTGCCCATATCGCATTTGGCTGGAATGGATTTATTGCTTTATCACTACCTGAGTCATCTCAACACACACATACACACACACACACACACGCACTCACACACTTACGAGCCCTTCTCCAGGTGTCGAACCAAACCATCCGTCCCACTGTTGCCATTGTCACGCTAGTATTTCCCAGCCCATCTGATACGCCACAATCGTTTGCACATTAAGACTCGATTAAGCACCGTGAACCCCAGCACACACACATTCACAGATTATTTTGACTCGGGGAAATAAATGGCACAGGTTCTATTTTGCATTGCTGATCAGCGGGCGTGAAGTAAAAGGGGTGGGATCTCTATTCATTTTCTTTTCACCCGGGTTGTTTCTCTGCGTCTCTACCAGCAGCGAGGAAAGCAGCACCGGCTGGTTCCTGCATTCCTTCCCAGCACCTTGTAATCCAATAAGAAATGTGTAGCACTGCAGCTTTCTGACAAGTAGCTCCCACTTAATTACCATGTTGTCTGGGCTGACAGGGCTGAGGGCTGATGGGGGCATGAGGCTGGTGGCTCTTGGCTGACGGGGTCTGGGAATATCCTGAAAACACAGACACACACACACACACACACACACACACCCTTAAAGTGTGTGAACTGAAACAGTAACGCACGCTGGAGTTTCTCGTTTATTATGATCTTGTTGGTTGAGTTTACCCTCGATGCCTATTTTCTTTTCTTTTTTTTTTGTTTTTGTTTAGTGAACAGGTCTGTTTGTGTCGACATCACGAGACCGACCGGGAAAGATTATTTGTTGCTAAACGTTTTGGAAGGCTGCCTCATGCAAATGGACGAGTTTGATGTCGATTTGCATACATCTCCAGCGAACTGGATACCACTGCATGTGCGTGCTCAAATTTCAGTGTTTTGGGTCCACAGAAAGTTTGTGATGCCCCCCCCCCCCCCCCACCCCCCACCCCATTAACGTTCGAGTGAAAGAAAATATTGTCAATGGGAAAAACATTTGAAATTTGAAAAAAAACCCTCAAACATTCACTAAAGTCTGGACAATTTTCAGTGTTTGTGTCTCAAACTAATTCTGGTTTAGTTCTACTAAACTGGGCTCTGTGATCTGTTTACACAGTGTCAGCAATATTGCAATATTGTCAATGGGAAAAACATTTGAAATTTGAAAAAAAAAACCCTCAAACATTCACTAAAGTCTGGACAATTTTCAGTGTTTGTGTCTCAAACTAATTCTGGTTTAGTTCTACTAAACTGGGCTCTGTGATCTGTTTACACAGTGTCAGCAATATTGCAGCTGGAAGCTGCAGACATGCGATTGATAGAATGTGAACCTGCAAAACTTCAATTTAGATCCAGTTGATGATTTAACTGTGAATCATTCTTGCTGTCAAAAAGAAGCTTAACTTTAAAGTCTATTGTAACTAAACCTCTGCCATGTTTACACAGACACCTGGTGCAATGGGCCAACAAGGACACAATCTGTCCATTGTACTGCGTTCAGTTGCCTCCCGGGGGTTGAAAACAAACACTTGTACCATTGACACCTGTGCTGTTGTTTGTGTTGTTTCAGTAGCCTCCGACATCAACTCGTGCTTTTGCACAGTGAGTGGGGAAGCGGACAGGCTCTCTTTTGTAACACAAACTGTCACCTGGGACACTCGACAAGACAAATGAACAGTCGGTGTGGAGCTTTGAGTAAACAGTAAACAAAACAATCAGTCTGCCTGAGGGAGAAGCGACCGACCAGACAGACAAATAGAAGGAGAATCTCTATTTTCTCTTTGTGCTGTGTTTGTCTCTTAGTTCGATCGGTTTTTGTCGAAGACGAATTGTCGGTTTGGGAACTCGTCCGGTCACAAACTGCAGCGACAGAAGATTTGTCTCCGGTTCTCTGGAGTCATTTTGAAACATCCACCTGAGGCTCAAGTCAAATTCAGCCACTTCCAATCCAGATGATCGCCACATTTGCAAGTTGATGCAAATAATTGTAAATCCTTGAGCAGCTCATGTTTGGAAAGGTGAACTTTCAGAGAACCAGAGGTCATCGCTTGCATCGGTTGCCATCGGCGAGAGCGTTGATAACCTGTGGATAACGCTCTTATTGCCGTCTCTTCCAACTGTAACTATATCGACCCAGTTTTGAATCGATACCCGCGTCTTGATTTGGCGACTTAACACAAACATCGTCATCTTCTCCACCTGCTCAGCTTTTACAGGGGATTTGCCAGTCTAAACATTCATGTAAATGCTATGGAAACACGCGTTGTGTTGCATTGTCACTCAAAGAAAATGTCACGATCTTAGGCAATGTGCTGTGACACCGGCCCGCGCACACATGTGCACAAATGTTATTTCTGTCAGGGTTGTTTTCTTTGCTGCCTTGTGTTCAGTCACCCCCCCCCCCTTCCCACGGGTTAATCACGGCGCTCTGTACGTGCGCAGCAAAAACGGGGACGGGAGATCAGTTGCGGCTGTTGCGGCGCTGACACCACTGCACGTGGAGGTCAGTGCAGATGGTGCAGCTGTAATTCAGCCAACACGCTGATAAAGGAACGCCACACCTGGCTTGCGCTTGCAAGAGTAAACACCACGATTGCCAAGGTTAACACTTAAAAGCTCTGATTTGCATAGGCCTATATGAGTTTATTCAAATGTACGCACCCCATATACGGCCACCTCCAGGCAAACAGAACATCTTTACTGAGGCTATACTGTTGTGGTCCAAAAAACCCAAACTTTTTATTAAAGTGTACTTATAAGATGAAAAACATTGTTTTTGAACATACCGACTACTTCCTGTTTGAAGATTCCAGTTTTTGTTTTTGTTTTTTTTTTCCCAGCGTCCTCTGGTCTCTGGGCTGGAGACGGCACCTTGTGCACAGATATGTCTCATTGCGTCATTCAGCCAGCTGTCTCTGTGGCACGTCTTTCCACTGTGAAAGATGGATTTAATAGTCTGTCCTCAAACCAGCAGTCAAACCCTAGACTGGAACGTCCTGTGTCTGCATGGACGGAATGGGACACTTTTACTGGGCCATCAAAGTTGGCTCATCTGGAGGAGCTGATGGTGCTCATGTGTGAACGGACGGAGTACGTGCCTTGATTAGCGCTATAGCTACTTCTTTATTGGTCTCTCAGATCAGCACCAAATAGCACAGAAGACAAACACAAAGTGCTTCCTTTGACTTTTACAAGTTGGCAGTTTCTTTCATCTCGCTGTGTACGACTGTTGTTCAAAACAAGCCAGAATCCATCTATGCTACCATTTTAATATGACCCATATTTACGCTTTAGCAAAGGAATTATGATGCAAGCAAATAAGAATGTCAGGTAAATATATATATATATACTGTATAATATAAATGATGGCACTCTTAATGAAGAACTTAAGGAAGAACCTCTAGTGCACACTCCCCCATCCTCACAATTCAAAACAAGATTCATCCAATTAATGCAGCAACTTTTCCCACTTCTCCAGATTGTAATGTTTCCTAAATAACTTCTTTCTTTTTTACGTCAGTGGAAACCTGCCGACCCTGAAGGGGCAGGGTGAGGCTTTAACCTTGGAGTTGGTCTGACAGAACCTGTTGCCACTGTGACACTTTAGCCCTGTTTAGTAAACACAGCCGGTGCTATTCTCACTGTTTTCCCATCAACACATTTTGTTTCCTCTACAATACGGTGTGAAGAAACTGGTTTCCATTTCTTACTGTACCCGCCCTGCCACTTGAAGAGGGTGTTTATGCTATTTCTTCTGGATTTTATGTCACACAATGGTGCAACTACGCGTCACTTGCTGCAACTGTCAGACCATCATTTCCCTCGTGTGATAAATCTGTCTGTTTATCCCTTTTTTTCCCCTGTTGAGCCTTTGCTTATCTCACAACAGAATAAGTTAGAGAACTTAGTCGCTCCTCTGTGGCTAACGGGTGAAATGCAACCAAGACTCCAGGTGTGGGTTACAACCTGTCATCTGCAAACGAATAAAACTAATAAAAGTCATAGTAACATTTTCCTGCACACTGTGGATGCACAACAATGGCTTTGCTTTGGGTTGTAGGCCAGTTTCAGTGAATAGAGAGATTTGTGGAATATGATGCTCTCAGACTATTACCAATGTACAAGTTATAAACGTTTAAACATTTTTCTACCCACTTGAGTTAAAAAGATTCTCGTAGTCAAATATCAGGAGGAAAAAAAATTGTAAAACCAAACTAAAACTGGCAACAGTTTTCTGCAAACACTGGTGGGAAACAAGGCGTGAGTGTGAACCAACTATCATGCTGAGCAACATAATAAACAAAGTAATGCTCCGGTTTGTTTACCCAGACCTTGACTGTAGAGCAGTCATTTGGTCATAAGGATGTGTTCATCCCATACGGCAGCTTCACATGCTCCACATACATCAAACTCCTAAAAGTGTTGTTACTGAGGTGTTATGAATACGCTGTATGTTACTGGTCATGGAAATGGATTTCTACAGATTTTATATTCGGAATTCATTCCTGTGATATTGTCTACCAGATTGTCCCAGTAGGAGCAACAGAGCAAAGTCGGACTTGGGGTCAAAAATGAAATCCAAAGACTGTCGATGAAAAATAAAACCCCAGCATTTGACTCCACGCTGAAATTTTTACTGGGCCTTCCTTTTTTTTTCCGGGTGAGCTACATGAAAGTGTTTTATGGGGAACCTGTGAGACACAGGGGGATACCACCTCTGAAGTTAGAGTTTAGACTCTTGACTCATCCAATACATCACCTGTAAGTCTATCTCGGGGAAAGACAGCCAACTTTCCTTTGAACAGAGCGATCACAGAGTGGTCAGTGCCTTTTGTTTCACGGGGCTGGGATGTGCGTTATTCCATACGTTCCAATACAAATCACATATGTCACATCTTACTGTATAGTCCTTTGACCTTAGATATGTGAAGCAGTGTGCTCAGTGAAGAGTGAACACAATGTTTATTTTCGGACCATCACACTTAAATTTGTCTCTTAGAAAGGACAAGCAAAACAAGCTAATAAAGAAACAAGGAGAAGACGAGAAGCCTACACGTTTTCTGCAGTCTGGTTTTTGACCCCCCCGCTGCATTAATAATAATCACCACAGTGCCGAATATTAACACGGAAACAGGATCTTCAGTTTCCTGTCCAGCGTGACGTTCGACAGGGACGTTTGATGTGGCCTCCATAGGATTTACGCCGCAGAGCTCGTTATTTAAAGAAACAAAACAACAAGCCTTAAAATAATCTCACTCGCGGGAACAAAGACAACTTAACCAAAGTCATTTGGTTGCACACGGAAAATGCATGGAAAATGGGCGAGCAAGCGCTTTTTCCCGAAAGAATATTCCAGGTGTTGAACGAGCACAGTGGTCAAGGTGAACTGCAGGTTTATGTACCGCTCTCTAAAATACCACATAGAGCATTTTTGTGCATTTGAGTGCACGGTAACCGCTCCACCTGTGGGGAATTTATCAAGAGGGTCTTTGGAAGACAGCAGGAGGTCCTTCAACATGTGCTACTCAGCTGCTCGCCTTCTATTCTATTGCCTCGACTCTGCTTCTGAGTCAAAACCCGGCACACGTTACAATAACGGAGACAGAGGGAGAGAGAGAGGGAGAGAGAGAGAGAGAGAGAGAGATTTACACCCCTGCTCTCAGGAAAAAGACAAAAAAAATCACCATCCAACCCACATTTCCCAGGGGGTGATTATTGGTCCAATTCAAGAGAGTGTATTTTATCCAATGATGTCACAGCATATATCTGTGATACTAATGACGCTTGTGGTTTGCATGTGGAACAGCTTCACAAAGTCCAGAACCTTTTGGTTCGCGTCTATCTGAAACCCACTGCTGTGCTGCAACACGGCTCCGCTCTGCTTGTCCTCCACCATAAGAGACGTGTATAGCGAATGAACGACCCAAGTGTCAGAACAAACCCAGGCAGGGGAAAATATGCACTTCCTTTGGGCCCAGGAGCGACGTGTCGACAGTTGAAGTCTCCGCTGCTGGTCCCAGTCCTCATATTTCACTTCGAGCAGAACATTTAAAAACAGTATAAAGAGCACCTGCCCCTTGATAAGTCCTAATGGTGTATTATGAGAATATGCCGTTTGAGAAATGTTATTCAAATGTCCAGGTGACCATGTGTTGATATGCTTAATAGCTCATTGCCATTTAGATTGATTTAGAACGTTTTAAGGCTTAATGTACACTTTGGGCATAAGGGATATATTCATTTCATATATTCAGTCTAGACCAACTGACAAGAGCCCGTTTCTATATGGAGCTGACTTAATTGTCAGGAACCCACCAAGGGCACTTTGCCACTAGGGTCACCTCAGCACCGTATGGTACGCTTTGTGCCCTCTTCCCCTCGGCCCCAGTGCCGAAAACGGTTGCAACTTTGGAACCACTCGACTCTGGTTCCAAGCGTGCTGAGTCTACCCAAAAACTGATGTCTGCGGGCTGTTTTGCAGGATTGGTCCGGTGGTTTCCGGGTAGGGCTGCGATTTTCACGTGTGCGATTTTCAAATTGCTAAGTTCCAGTCTAATGGAAAACCAACTGTACCATGTAGAGTTGTACCGTACCGTAAGCGCCCCAAGAAATTAAAGTTGTTTTCCACTATGAAACCTTTGTGGTAATAACAGTAACAGTATTTTTTTCATCCCTGAGGTCCTGTCAGCAGTTAATTTATCAGGCTTTATCTGGGATTCTGTTGTTGTAGTGCTATAGTGCAGTTGGACACTGAGACAGGCTCATTGTGCTGTATCTAGCTATTTGAGTAGAACATTCACCTTGAAGCATTTTAAGTGCAGAGAATTATAATCGAACATTTTGACTACTTGAATTACCCGAGTTTCTTGAGTGGTATTTTCAGATCCAGGCTTATTTCTTATCTTCATCCATCTGCACCTGTTCTTTGCTTTAATACTCTCCATGTTTCCACCGTTACACAAGGCTGTAAACGTTTAATGTAATTGACCAACATGGCTCCACTGAGGGTCGAGAGACTGAGCAGGCAGGAGCTCGGATTTCTCCGCTCCAATTCGCTCCTTTCTGATCATCACCTTATCACCCTGCTGAGCCACAGGTGAGCCGACACTACCTCGACACCCATGTCCTGCTCCTGCTGCCGCACAGCCACAACAGCTGTACGTGAACAAACGACGTGAAAAGAAATTAATGCAATCCAACCACCATCTGAAAATCCCCACCAGCGCTCTAAAGACTCACAATGTGGAACCACAAAGATTTATCTGGATTACTAGAGCTTGGGTTGTGGTGACGGCCATTAAAAACGTCATAGAGTTGATGAAGATAAATTGATGAATAAATAACATTTTTTGGCGGATGACTTTATTCTGATACCCCCGTGGGGACCCGGGGTAGAATAGGTCCTTAGCAACCCCCTTCGCTGTTCGTTTGAGGCGACAAACGGGGCAAGGTGTGATGTGATGTAATGTAATATGATGTGAACTAGTGGTAATGCACCTGTAGTTGTAGTTGTTTGCCAACCAAAAATGAACAACAGAAGAATATAATGGAGACTTTATTTTGATTACTGTAAGTGACAATGAGAAAATCCTGGACTGGATGGAGTTGGAGTCACCTGAGCTGTGCCCAGTTTGTCCATGGGACTGATGGGAAAGCCAGACAGCGTGTGTGCTGTTTTACTGTGGCCCACTCCTCTGTTTCCGCACTGGAAACACACGTTTGCGTTTGAGTTGCTTGGCCGGACAGGAAAGGGGGCTATATAGGCTATAGCATGACACGTGTAAGCAGATCTAGCTGCATTTGAAGTTTTAAAAGCTTCTGCCTGAAAGATTTAGCATTAAGAGGCGGAGGGAGGAGGGGGGGCATACGACACCCTTTCAGGACCGCTTATAAATTGGATTTAATTTTTCAAAGGAAATCATAAAAGACCTTTTTCTTTTCATTTCTAACTGTCCCGTACTGATGGCTCCATTTAAATTGGACCTGCCCGCATTCGTTCACCATTAATGCTACATAACCCCATCAGGCATTCCCCTCAGTGATGGAGGGTTGGAGCTGAGGTTAGAGCACTTTAATGGCCCAATTTGAGTCCATTTGGCGTGACATCAGGATCTGTTGTGGTATTTTGGGAAAAATGGCAAAGGATAATACTAGGCTGGGGAGAATGACAAAGCCAGTCACTTCCTACAAATTGACCTGGCTGATGGGAAAAGCAAAGCGCTAAAAGAGCCCATACGTTTAAGAGGACGGTTAAGAGTTTCTAGTCCTGTCATGCTTCACTTGTAACAAAAAGGGGAGACTCTCTGGAGGTTTAGGTGGATCGAAGGCTCCTGTTCCGCTTTTTAGCATTAGCACTTTTCGTTATGATCCACAGAGCTTGACCTGGTGACGTTTATCGCTGAGGTTTGTCGTGTCTCTGTTCCTTGTCGAGAAAATGTCACATGTGTAATAGATTTGGATGAAAGGGAGGCTCTGAAGTTCAGATGGGCCATTAATAGGCTGGAGTTTTAGTCGCACTCATCCATGTAATGTTTGTTTTTTGGTCATGACTTTGACTGATTTATTCAAGGACGTTTTACGAATCAGAAAGTCGAGTTTTGAAAAACTCATTATTCAGCAGCGATGATCACCTGACAGTGCCAGTACCTGGGGGCCTCCCACCCTGTGTTTACACCCCTTCAGACACACTCCTGGGAAACAATTTCCACCTTTAATCCCCACACACATACAGTGTAATTGTATCATAGAAATAAAAAAGTTCCTTCTCTTCCCTGTCTTCACTGTCTGCTCCTGTGTCTTTCATTCTTTCCCACAGGGGCGCAACAGTTAAATGAGGCAGACGATGAGCTTCACCTCCTGTAAAGTGTGTTAGTGTGATGACTTGATAGTGCGGCGGCAGGGTGGTCTCTGGAGGGCCCAGTCCTTGTAAAGACAAGGACCTCCCCATCTGTACGCTGCCCTCTCCGGTGGAGTGCGGCGGGGCCCGAGCCCGCTCAGTTTGATGACCCACACAGATGGAGCTACAACTTTCAAAACTCCGTTCTGTACTTCCTGAGATGAAATAGTACGCGCTTTTCACCCTCATGATCACAATTAACTTGCCCAAACATTTGCATAAATTCATACACAGAAGAGTTAAAAGTCTTGTCGCTTGTCTCTTGACCTCTAGAACCATTATCACGATGATGATCAATTAATCTGTTAATGGATTCATTAATTCCCTAACCCATGTGTGTGTGTGTTTCCCTGCCGTGCAGCTGGTTGCTGCAGCGCCCCCCTGCTCTGCTGCACAGAGTTACTCCACAGCCTCCTTTTAAACAGTGTCCAAGAGCTGCTGTGTAAACACGGCTGAGCGGACACATGCAGGCCTGGCAGGTCAGTGAATGACTCACAGGCTGGGCAGCCTGGTGGCAAACTGACCGCAAATCACCTCACAGAGCATTTGCTAGGTTTCCCTCTGTGGAGGTTAAAGGTTAAAAAAAAAGGGGAAAGAAAGGATGATTATACGGAGGAACGTTTACGTCTTCTGACGGTGGCTGTGTGTCGGTCAGGATTTATGTGGTTGTTTGTGAGTCAAAAGATGCACAGATGCTTGGACCTTACTCTGGACTAAACCAGATTGAAAAAGTCAGTATATTTTACATGTGCAACATTTATTTATTAACAGCATTTCCACTGTAATATTAATAACAACATTATAGCTTTAAAATATGACAAAATTAAAATGCTGAACATTGTATGTTTGATTTTGAAGCAATTCAAACATTTTCAAATATTGTTTGGATTAGATGACGTAATAATTATTTGAATAATTTACAAATCAAGATAAAAGCTATCAAACATGTTTCAAGTGATCGACCTTCAGTGGATATCAGGTGTCTCTGTGTAATCAGTGGCTTCAGCTGGACACTGACAGCGATCAGTGAAAGCACCTGTGAAATGGGCGGAGCCAAAGTGATATATACTCACACCTGATCAGTGTAACACAGATTGTTTGAGCTTTGTTTTTTTTGGTTCCATGAGGTTCATGTCAGTTAGGAGAGTGTGAGTGTTTATTTTATGGTTGAGACAAATTTGTTTGACAAAATCAGTCATCAACATAAATCCATGTTCATGACAACAAGTGTGTGATCTGCTTTATACATTTTAAAACTGCGGATCCCTTACTTACAAAAGAAAAGCTCCTTTTCCAATGTACATAGTGAAACACCAAGAGAGTGTTTCCCGACTGATCCACTCTGGAGAGCGTTTAGGAAACGTGCGGCTCTTTGGGTGAAAAGTGCCAAGACAGGAAGCTGAAACTGGGAACAAATGATAAGATCAGTCTTTCCAGTACGAGTCATCGTCACTGAAACATAACACATGTGGATGAAGGCTGCAGTTAGAGGCCTGTGATTAGCTGAGACAATGACTGACACTGGTGCTGTGTGGAAAATCCAGCGTACAGAGCTGCGTCTGTCCTCTGCAGGTTTTCTGTTATCTTTTGATTTTCATAGCCTCTGTGCCTGTGGTGTGTGGTGTAGCAACAGAACAGACACTCTAATCCCTTGCTGCTGTTTCAGGCTTAGAGAAATCTGGTCGCTGGATTCGCTGGCCACAGAGGCAAAACTGTGAGAGCCGAGTAAAAACAGAAAAAAAACGTCCTTAGAGTGATTTTTTCAAAAAATATAAAACGGCGAGTGTGAAAAAATCGAGTCGTCAAATGAGCCGGGCAGCGGGGAAATCAGACCGGACGTGAGCAAACAAGATACATTTCCATCTGACACATGTGTCCCTTCAACCCTGCATAAAAGAAAGGTGTAAGTCAATGTGCGTGACCCTGCGTAAACACCCGCCATAAAAGTTAACACAGAGGACTTGAAGTGCTTCAGCTCCTTGATGTGGGCTCGCTGATGGCCTGCCCAGATCTGCTCCTTTTGGCAGAGGCCAGCTGCTCCTGTGGCTACTTCCAATCGTCAGCCTTGGCAAGTGTGACGCGGCTATTTCCGTGCGAGCAGGTTACAATAGGAGCAGGAATGCCTGCATTTCTATAAAGAAAGCCGACGGGATCTGGAAACTAGATTGGAACATATAAAACAGTGCATGAATCTCTGCTGGACGTCAATGACCTCTGCATCTGCCCAACGTAAGGGCTGACAAGCTGCCCTGACCCGTCTTCTTCTTCTTCTTTGCATAATTAAATCATTCATTTAAATCATCAGTGCGTATGAATACGTACTACGCAGTCAATGGAGATTCATTCGTGTCGCCGTTACTCAAGGTGGAGCTTGTTTTAACTGCGTTACCTGCAGTCTTTTACTCAAATGGTTCCAAATCTGTGGGGCAGGTCCCTGTAAAGTGTCGCATGAAACAGCTGAGGGCCACAGGCTGATGGGAAAAAACCTTTAATTGTTTTGCGAAATATTTAATTCTAACTTTGTGCAGCTACTGAAGTTGGTAGAACTCCATGAAATAGATTTGTATCTATCTGTTTATATATTCTTCGTCTTATTTTTGTGATGTTATTTAATTTTGTTTTGTTACGTTATTTATGTTTTACGTTCATTTATTCAGTTTCTTTTTCAGATTTGAAATACTATACCATACGGGTCTTGTTTATGGTTTCACTGTTCATCATCATAAACTATATATATATATATATATATATATATATATATATATATACACATAAAAAATACAGAGTAAAGAAATGAAAAAAAGAGAGAAAAGTATTTAAACACTTGTACTTATGGTTGAGGTGGGGGGTGGGGGGGTGGGATGGGGCGGTGGATCTATAAAGGATGTAGGGTGATGTGATCTACTGAACTAATCTTGTTCTTGGATACACAAACCCTGAAGCTCAGAATAAATCAGAGGAGACTCCCCTCTGCCCTCTTCTCTCTCATAAGTCTTTTCTTTTCATCCTCTCTTTTTGGCTCCGAGATCGCACATGTGCCCAATATATCACACGGACTGTATCACCTTCTCCCTTTGTTTATCACCTCTTTGGATAAGCATGTGGGATCCCCATCTCATCCCGCCTTCGCCTTGTCTCCAGGATTTCCAAGCGTACTGTATTTTACAAGCCACCAGTTACTGAGCTACTAATGATTTGCAGCAACGGAGCTGGTAGCGCACATGATATCTTGAATGTAACAATCAAAGAGGCATGCAAGATTTTGGTATTTCCGCTGGCTTACAGATGTGCTGTGGCGTCCAGCTGCAGGAGCTGTAATCTAAGTTAAAGACATGAAGGGGGGGGGGGGAAATACTTCAAACAAGTGGACATCTTATAACCATGTGTCACTATCACAGATTAACGAAGTGAGAGGAACGTTTATCCTGTTTAAGCCTCAGCTGTTGGCTGTTGTGTGCTACATAACAAAGAAAACACAACAGTGACATGCAGATATGCTATGTTATGTTACTAATGAGAAAATAAGTAATGTGAAATACAGGGCCGGAGCCAGATGCTCTGGGGCTCTGGTTCCCGAACTGCCACAACACATTTTAATGCTTTTATTATTGGTATTTATAACAACACGCTATATGACGATGCGATTTATGGGTATGAATTCACATGGAATGTCAGCCAATTCTGCTTTATAGTGAGGTCGGGCTGATTGTTACCATTATGGTTCACTCTCAGTGCTCTCATAGTTTCTAATTTAACATTCGTAAATGTTCCTAACATCAACTTACGAGCCAAATATTTGATAAACATGACTCCAAATGCACCATAATGTTTTTCCTGTGACTTCTGATTACACAACCGCTTGCCAACAAATTTGTCCCATCAACTTAAAGAAGTGATAAAAACATTTTCGACATGAAAACAAATCATGTTTTGTTTTCCATCTTCTTCACTGCCTTTGTAGCACACTGCACTGCTTCTCTTGCGTTTTACTGCTGCCAACGCTTGATCAGTGGAACAACAATAAATACCGAAACTGGAATGTGTATTGTGTTGCCCAGAATCAAGCCAAGGGCGAACACAACATGTACTCTTTGCTCCATTGTGCTACAACAAACTCCACAGGGAACCTTAAGGGCAATGAAATAAAAAAAAAAATCAAAAAAATCAAAACAAAGCATAAAACAGTAAATCCAGTTTATTCTTGTCCTTGGAAACAGTAGTTCCATCCAAAAATCTTACACCACAGGCCACTCATCTTTTTTTTTTTGTTTCCAACAGCAGGTTCTATTTAGCGGATGAAATTTTCTCATTTGTTAGGGAAGTAGTCATTTTTTGGCTTTATTTATGCACCATCCAAAAACACAATAAAACTAGTGCCATCAATTTTATATGTTTGTATATTGTTTGTATACTTTTTTATATCAAGCCAAACTTTAGTCACGTCGCTCCCAAATGTGCCATTGAAATGTATAAATTTAAATGCATTTTCAGTTGTGCCAACTTTCAGTGTTTTTTGGGGGCTGCTGCCCAGTGGCCCTGGGGCATTTCGCTAGCTAGTGCCTGCGGCTGGATCTGACGCAACACATGTCTCTAATACAAAACACATTGTTCTGTATCCTCTGCCTTCATTTCTTTCACATGTCTCTGATATGAGGCCGAGAAGTGAAAGACGGTTTCCATCATTTTATTTAAGTGGAACTGAAGTGCAAAATCAATCTTGAGCTTAATCTTACATTCATAGCCTACATGCACTTGATAAATTCTGTCTGACAAAATGACTCAGAATGTACATCAAACTGTGCCTCTGGACACTGTCCCCTCTGGAAACGGAAAATATTTTGTGATGATTTCACAGAGAACATAAAAATTTCAGCCGTTAAAACCATCACTGATTTTTATTTTTTTGTTCCCCTCCCACCGAATCAACAGTTTTTGTGCTAACAATGTGACCTCACGTTGATATACTATTGGGAGTGATCTGCTTTAAATGCTCCACCAAAACTCCCTGTTCCAACAGGAAATACACAAAATAAAAGAGACCAGATGCTTCATTGTTACTTTGAAGATGCAAAATGATGACGATGACAAGTTTTGAGTGAAAACATCTGACTCGGCATGTTAGAAAGCACTAAAGAAAGAAAATTGCGTGATCTACTTTAATTTCATGACTTATGTTTTCATTTTGTGTGCTTTTTATTACAATGACTTGGGCTGGAACTAATGATTATTTTAATTGTCAATGCATCTGTTTGTTTTTTTAATGAGGTGATTAAGAGACAAGCATGTGATCCCTTCAATTAAAAAGATGGAACCAGCATTTGATTCCCCTCATTGGTACAACAGGATGGTTCAATTATCAAAATAGCTTGTGCTGATAGACAGGGTTTGATGAATTTTGTGAAATACCAAGAAATTGTGACCAGATACACATGTCTGTTTTGATTAATACCAAAATGACAGACAGGGGGAAAAAGTGTGTTGTTTTTTCCAGCTTTCAGTGGAAGGAAACACTTAAACTTGACTTTGTCCGTCCTACGGGTGGAAAATTGTCTGTTGTGCATATCGCTAGCCCACTTTTAAATTTAGCTTGAAAACATTTGTGCAGTTGTTCCAAGAATTCCTGTGCAGCTTTGAGGAAAAGCTGTGTTTTGTTACAACCTGCATCCTTTTTTGTGGATGGCCATCACAGAAATCTGAGAGGTGACTTCAAGAAGTGATTCCATGTGGGCAAAAAACACCAGCAGTGAGACAGTGATAGTTGTAGTGGTTAAGAACTCACAGATTGTCAATATCATGAAAATCATTTGTTTGGAGGTCTGACATGACTTTGATGGCACTGTAAAGCTGTAGTGCTGGAGATCACGGCTGAATCTGTAGAAAACACATTGGATTATAATTTTTACTTTTTCGATAGGCTCTCGGTCCTAAATTAATGCTGTTTCACCTGATGAAAAATAAAAGTGCAGTTTCTAATAAAGAGAGATTTGTAATTCTCCAATTAAAACCTGGCAGGAAGGGTTCTCTCACCTTTCCCGCAGCAGAACAAAAGAGGTTCCAAGTAGTAAAATCTGCGCAGTAACGAATCATCATCGTTGTCCATAAATCATTTGGCTCAAAGGGAGCTGGAGTCGAGTTTGGCCGGGGCTCAGATGCTCAGTGGAAACCTGAGGGTCAGTCGGACTCTCTGCCAGCCCTGACAGATAAATATGCTTTGTGCTTCCAACAACTTGTCGACATAAAACGACCTCTCACTGCTCTGTGAATCTCCACAGCTGTTCTCCAAACCCTGAGTAAGTTACATTCTGCTGGGTGAAATGCAGGTTTTCTTGTGCGTGTGGCTGCGTTTACTGAAACCTGAGCTAAAGTGTTACTGTCCATCAAATTAAAGTTCTAATCTACTCTTAATGATCTATCTATCTATCTATCTATCTATCTATCTATCTATCTATCTATCTATCTATCTATCTATCTATCTATCTATCTATCTATCTGTCTGTCTGTCTGTCTGTCTGTCTGTCTGTCTGTCTGTCTATCCATCTATCCATCCATCCATCCATGCATCCATCTAATTTAATTTGCACAATTGTTGAAACACAATTGTTACCAAAATACAAGATAAATCCCGCAAAAACTACAATTTAATTTCTATATGGTTCTAATGTTAAATAACTATTCCGATAAATATTCCCATAATTGCAGACAATTGCCAAATATAAACAGTTATAAATCCTGATCACTGTGGTTGGAGTAAATTTGGACAGAAAGCCGCGTTTGTGTTCTGTTGACATGGAAAACACATCTGTACATTTGACAGATGAGTCACAACGCGGGGGGGGGGGGGGGGGGCGGGCG
>JAFBJQ010001799.1:206286-263778 GCA_016785345.1 Trinectes maculatus
CTATCTATCTATCTATCTATCCATCTATCTATCTATCTATCTATCCATCCATCCATCCATCCATCCATCCATCCATCCACCCACCCATCCATCCATCCATCTAATTTAATTTGCACAATTGTTGAAACACAATTGTTACCAAAATACAAGATAAATCCCACAAAAACTACAATTTAATTTTTAATAATAATTGCAGACAATTGCCAAATATAAACAGTCGTAAATCCTGATCACCCTGTGATTTGGAGTAAATTTGGACAGAAAGAGTTTGTGTTCTGTTGACATGTAAAACACATCTGTACATTTGACAGATGGGGCGGGCTTGAACGAGGGATAACAGTATCACAGAAGCTGAAAGAAGAAAGAAGAAGACAGTTAATGAGAGAACGAAACACACATTCATTTTGACACTTTAAATCCGAATTCTTCTGTACTCTCCCACCGGCTTGTGTTACTCAACACCCACAAGACAAAAGCCAAGTGCGTCTCATATTTCTGACCCCAACAGACCCTTTTCATGTGCACTTCCATCTTGGCTTTTGTCGGAGCGTGCAGTGATTGGTTCATACTCTGGCTTATTGCTCCCGGGGGACGTCCTCAGCTCTGGCTTTATTGGGATGAAGGGATCTGGATGACTCTTCTCGCGAGAGCGAAGCCAGTGGCCTGCTTGTTTTGCAGCCAACACCCCCGTGTTTTGGGGAAACAGAAAGTGATGGTGCGTACCGACCAGCCGTAGCAAAGGCGGCCCGTGGGGACTTTCCATGAATTTGGCTACTTTCAGACTTGTTTCCATGAGACAAGCATTTCTTTTAACAGTGGAAAAGTTGACAAAGCTGTGTTGGTATTTCAAACAGCATGTGTCATATTAGATGAGGCCACTATGCTGAGTGTGTTGCTGGTTTCACGAGAGCGGGGGGCTCTGCTGTGAAGTTTATTTCCAAAGCACCTTCACCTGCAGGGTTGGAAGACATTTTAAAGATACCGACTTTTCACATAACGAGAAAATAAATGTTAAAATGTAATTTATTTAGCATTTAAACAACAATTGCACATTGAAATAAAAAGCAAATTCATGAAAATATATGTGATACAAGCACGTTGGCATGTGTGACAGCAGGAATACAGTAATGTCTTTCCACACTGTAAACACACCTGTTACGCAGGTGAGCAAACACCATGGCTACGGCGCATGTTATCCAATCTACAGGCTACGCAAAACAACAGACACAACAGCACTATTCACAATGTGAAGCAGATCTAGAATAAACAGATTGGTTCTGTTATACTCAGGGTACTGTTGTTTGGTAGTAACTTCTGGTTTTGTGTTTACAGAACAAAAAATAGAACAGACACACAAAGAGGCACTAAAATTAGCACTAAATGCAGTTAATGAAAACGGGCTTATAGAAGAAAACACAAAATAAGAAAGTAGCCAAATGTAGCAAAAGAGAATTGGAATGATTAAAAAAAAAAAGAATGTTTAACAAGGCAAACTTTGATTCTTTTTTTTTTTAACTCCACAAACTGGGATCTGAATCAAAGCTCCGGCTCGGCGCTCAGCTGATGCAAATTCAAACATCACTAAGTGGCCCTCCTTCGCTTGCGGTGTATGATTGAATACTTCAACACATGCTGAAATCATTCCTGTTGACTTCCACTGAGTCTGAGTGCTGAATCAAAGGGACGCTGACAGTCCTCATATAACTTAATCCCGAGCAGGAGGAGGAAAATAAAACAGCTCTGTGGTTAGAGAGCGAGAGCGCTCAGCGGAGAGGAGTGACCCAACCTGGTCAAGTGTAACTGAGAAGGCCATGTCTGGTAACCCCAGGTGCAACAGAGGCGTTAAATGATGTGAGGAAATAAGCAGTAACTGCGGCGTGTGTGCATGTGTGTGTGTGTGTGTGTGTGTGTGTGTGTGTGTGTGTGTGTGTGTGTGTGAGCCCTGTCGGGGTCGATAAGTGTCCTGCGGTGGCAGCGACCAGCTGGAAACACAGAAGAGATCTGACTCTGGGCAGCAGCGAACTGCTTCACATGCTGCATGATAAAGCTGTAACCTGCAAACACCCATTCATTTATCTTTTTTAAATGTATTTTCTTTTTATGACATTTCCTGTTTGCTTCCTGTGCGTGAGGCATCAGGTAACGTTTTGCTAAACGTTACATGATGCAATACAGCCTTGAGGGCATAAGGGACAAAACCTCTAGATCAAGAAAGTATCAAGAAAAGTTGAATCTAGAGTCGGATGTTGTCAAGTCAGAAATGTCAACTCGTAATTTAGTATGTAGACAAAATGCTTCCTTTCATGGGTATTGTACGTCATTCTGTTATATCTTTTTATGAAGTCTCCACAAATCTGTATCTCGTCTGTTTTCTCACAAAACCTCGATATCGACACTGGACGTTTGGGACGGCTCATGGGAGACTGAGTTACAGTGGTCTGGCAGTACGCTGAGCCACATCACCCGACACGTCAATTCACGCTGACGCTGTTGTTTCCTTTGAACCTTGAACTCATGAAACAGATTGAATCACCGTTGGATACGTGTCTCTCGCTCTCCGACTTGGTGTGTTCACATAGGTTTCCCGCGCGGGGAGGCGGCCCTCGAAGAGCACGGTTAATGGTACTGTTAACAAGGAAGTCAACTGGATCCCGGAATAACGCGGTTTCTTTGTTTCGAACGGGAATCAACAAGATCCTCCCAATAATAGTTCAGTGTAAAGTTACAGGACGTGCTGTAAGTCGGCCATGACAGTGAAATGCATTTTCCTCTTGTCACCCAGGAAGTGTGAGGATCTATGTCACTGATGCTACTTTACGAAAATCACTGAGTGAAGCGGGTTGTGTTTACCCATATCACCGATCTTTGTGGTGACTGCGAGAGACATGAGAGTCAGAATTGTGCACATTTCCCATCAGGATCTGGCAACCGAGTCATCACTTAGTAAAACTATACTGGACTTAACATTTGATTCCCTGCCTGCTGCTCCGGGGTTTAAATGCTGTCTTGCTTTACACATATATATTTTTTCTTTCCTTTTTCTATTTCACTTAATTTTTGACACTCACAAACTTGTGCGGTGAATGTGAGTAATGATTTTGGAGGCGACTGTTAAACTTTGATCCCTTGGCCCAACACTAAAGATGAAATAATAAAAACCTCCGGCTCGCTCTGATCTGAAATAGCCGCTTTGTATATCGTCCGACCCACAGTGAAACATTCAAACTGGTTGAGAGCGACATCATGCCTCTAACAGGAGACGTGAAATTCATACTCCAGCCCGATTCCTGCAAAAATACAACATTACATTTTTATGAGCCTATAGCATTTAATGACTTCCTAAGTGGTGAAACCATAGTAACAGATTAACTCAATATGAAGACACTGTTTATTGCCACTGATGTCATTGTGCAGAAACTGGAACCGCAAATTGGCAAAGGGTTTTACATTAGCTATAAAACATGAGATTAGCACAGGACTTTTTTTTATCCACAGTCGTAGCATGTAAAAAAATCCCTGAGTGGTTCCAGTGTGGTTTATTATATGAAGGTGGAGTCTATATCTGGAGCATTAACACTCAGGACAGACTCGGTCAGAGTCAACAGTCAACTGGAGCGTTTTGATACGTTACACAAAGCTGTCAAATGTTTTCGCACTTCGTATAACCGATGCACAAGACAACGTTCGAGGCACTGAACTGAAACTGTTATGGCGAACGTGATAGCAAAGACGAAACAGAGCGTCACCTGCACAGAGTCCAGTGAGGAAGACAACGCAGTGGTGAAAATCATGTTGTCATAAAAAAAGGGATGTTTCTATGTGTGTGTGTGTGTTTGTGTGTGTGTGTGTGTTTGTGTGTGTGTGTGTTAGCATGTAAAAAAATCCCTGAGTGGTTCCAGTGTGGTTTATTATATGAAGGTGGAGTCTATATCTGGAGCATTAACACTCAGGACAGACTCGGTCAGAGTCAACAGTCAACTGGAGCGTTTTTATACGTTACACAAAGCTGTCAAATGTTTTCGGTCTTCGTGTAACCGATGCACAAGACAACGTTCGAGGCACTGAACTGAAACTGTTATGGCGAACGTGATAGCAAAGACGAAACAGAGCGTCACCTGCACAGAGTCCAGGGGGGAAGACAACGCAGTGGTGAAAATCATGTTGTCATAAAAAAAGGGATGTTTCTATCTATCTATCTATCTATCTATCTATCTATCTATCTATCTATCTATCTATCTATCTATCTATCTATCTATCTATCTATCTATCTATCTATCTATAGATATATATTTATAGATATCCCACATGTGGAAAAACCACAGGAAGCAATTAAAAGCCTTTAAGGTCGTCCGTCACAAAAAGGCCTCTCGGCCCGACGCTACAGCAGGAGGATGCCTGCTAAACAGATAAAGCTTCTTTTTTTCTTCAGCTTCTGTTACACAGACCCCACCCCATCCCACCCCACGCCTCCCAGCAACCCTCCTTAACGGACGGCTGTTTATTTGCTTACACAGCTTTGCAATGGCCCATTCAGCCTGTAAAGGTCAATACCCATGCAACACCTGTCTCGGTGGACACTAATTGGAACAAAGTCTGTTTCTTTGTTTTGAATGCAACATTGGGACGCAATTATTTTACGCACTGCGCTGACTGTTTATGCATCTACACACACACACACACACACACACGTACAAGCGTGCACACACACAAACATAGCCTGTCTGCTTCTGTGCAGTATTTATGGTAAGATGAGGTGGGTAGACACAAAGAAACCTGACACCACATTTACTGCCAATTGCTGTGGAATGATGAAGTGGCCCATTTGGTTCAGATACACAATTTGTCCACGGCAGACTTTGTTCTGTCGGACTGCAAATCCATCATGTGCAGCAGTCAGCAGGATATCTCCACAGCTCCCCTCATGGTGACACACATGATGGTATTTATCAGCGAGGACCACCTGTAATCATCTGAAATGATATTATATATTATAGTACTTATATTTTATATTTTATATACTAGTCGGAGCTTAATTTATGGCCATGCTATCACCTTAATAGTCATAGGCAAATGTATGTGTGTCAATGTATGGAATATAAATGTATATGTGTGTGTGTGTGTATATTTCCAACATCACTGTTTCTTAAATGAATAATGCAATAGATAATTTGACTCTCAAAGTGTATGTTATACTTATTAGTATTATTACTTATTCCTCTAAAATGAGATGAATTTAATGTTTTAAAAATTGCATTTGAAGACCAGGTAGCATATTAGCACAATTTCAGTTTCTTCTTCGGAGTAACACTGACACTACCAAGTAACACTACTAAGTGTCCTTCACTATTATATTATAATATATATATGTTATATTATATGTTATTATATTTGTGTGTGTGTGTGTGTGTGTGTGTGTGTGTGTGTGTGTGTTATCTGTTGTGTGTGTTATCAACATCACTGTTTGTTAAATGAAGAATGTAATAGATAATTAGATAAATAGACTCTCAAAGTGTATGTTATACTTTTGTTGTACTGAATTGCAGTTTATTAGATCACTCGTCTAATCAAGGCGTTTAATGAGTATTTTGGTTTTCCAGCTTCGTCCATGTTTCAGTCTTGCAGCCGTTAGTAGCGCGTCACGATGTGCAACATCAAGAAGCGTAATGACGTCTAAATCAAATCGACCCTGCGAGTGCAGTTGTTTTAACTCCTGCCTGCTCCTGGTTTTACTGCCAGACGGAGCTTGGCTCTCACCGTCGCTGTGCTGTGACCTACAATCTGCACCAAATGTTTCACATTATCCAGTGTGAAAACCCTCCTATTCCTCAGATTCTTTTTTACAAGTCCATACAGCCGCGGAAACTTGATATTTCATATTTCATTCTGGTTTGTGGATGTCATTGCAAGTGGATGCCGGTTCACATGCAACCGCCCGACCGCTGCCTTTGATCAGACTGACCACAACTAATTGTGGACGGAGAACAAATGAAAGAAATATCGTGAGATTTCATGGGAATTGCCGCTCCTCTATGGCCTGAGCTGCCCGGTGCTGCTATTAGCAGCTAAAATAGCCGGTGAGCACTCGGAGAATTATCCTGTTCCCCTTCAAGATATTCCGTTCGAAAACTCCTCTGGCAAAAGCTTTTTGCGTTGCAGCGTTTGTAAGTGTTTTGGGCTGAGATTGAAACTTTTCATATAAACAACATTTACACTGCCATCTTTTAAAGAGAGCGTAAGCACGAGTCATCCCTGGACTGAATCACCTATTTCTTGTGTCCTCTCGGATTTTGTAATAAATTGCATTAAGAAACATAATACAATAACCATAAAATCCCCATGCGTACTCAGAAGGTATCCACAACAGAGTTGAATTTTTCTGGCAAACAACTTTCGTTGCACGGAACCAATATCAAGGGAACGACCTTTAAAAAAGAAAAAAAGAAAAAAGAAATTTAAAGCAGCATAAATGTTCCAAATGTTTAAGAGTAGCGGGGGGATCCCGAGGGGCTCGTTCGGTATCGCGCTTTGTTCCTTGTACAGGATGTAACTTTGCAAGCTGGTTTTCATTCAGGCCCGAACCGACGGCTCACTCCTCTTTACACTCTCCGACTTTCTTTCCCTATCGAAGACAAAAGCCTTTGATAAGACGTCTGTTTGGCTGCACAAACATGTCAATAAGTGAAGGTATGTGTCCGTCCGAGGAGCGCGTTGACCTGCGCGCCTCTAAAAAGGCGGCTGATTTTCCGGTTGGGAGGGCAGGTTAGCCACGGTCTCAGCAGCAGGTGACTGGAATGAGGTCATGATGTGGTCACGGGAGGGGGGACAGCAGGCTTGTGTGCGTGTGTGTTTATGTGGATCTGAGTGTGTGTGTGTGTGTGTGTGTTGAATCCCCTGAGCAACTGCTGTGAGGGAGGTTAAACACATCAGAGGCCAAACTACAGTGTTTTTTTTCTCAAATCTTTTTTTTTTTTTCCCCCTGGCAGCTCAAGGTGTCGTTTCACACTGCCGATCCCCTCTGCTGTGGAATCCTCCGATTGACAGCAGCGGATTGATTTGCTCATCCATGAAAGAGATGGACTGCTACTACGAGCCCCAGGAGAAAACAGGGCTGAGGACCACAGTCCACACCGTGGAGAAAGACTCCAAAACACCTGTGTTGCATTTAGACCACTTTATCTCCTCTCCTGACTAAATGGCTGTTTGCAGAACATCTGTGTGAAGTGACGTTTCTCCATTTCTCTTCATCTCCACTAATGGACTTATGATATTTAGGCAGTGGCATTTTCTGATTTAAACGTTTATGACTCTAAATGAATTGAAATTAATGTTTCGAAAATGGCATTTCAAGACCAAATAATACATTATATATAATGACACACACACACACATATATATATATATATATATATATATATATGTGTGTGTGTGTGTGTGTGTGTGTGTGTGTGTGTGTGTGTGTATTTTAATGCACCAATAAAATACTGTCTGATCTATCTATCTATCTATCTATCTATCTATCTATCTATCTATCTATCTATCTATCTATCTATAGATATAGATATAGATATAGATATACACACACACACACACACACATATATATATAGCATTAATCATGCAATAAAATGAGCCGACTGTATTATGAGGTGATACATCCAGTATTTCTCGGCTAAGCCGCCTTCTCATTTCAGTGAACAAATCACCTGAAGCCCACATGATCACACCCTGGCCTACACCTCATCCGTCTTGTGTCAGTTTAAGTGTCTTTTCGTTTGTCGCCCGCGGCGGCTGCACACCGCACAGACGCAGTAATCTGGTTCACTCACTGGTTGTGCGTCCTTGCTGGTCATCTGTACTGCCCGGCGTGTTGTGGCAAGTTGTCTGCAAAGATATTACCTTCAGCGAGGTATCGCCTTACGCCCTGTTCCTTCCCATTCAGTTTGCTGTGTGCCAAGAGCAGAAACGACACATAAATCTCCTGAACTACCTGTTTGATAGTCGGCCAGAGGCATCCGCTCGCCGCTGACGAGCCAAGGAGGGGAACTGGCCGGGGGGTCAGACTCTGGTTTGGACTGGACTGTAATGAGGCTTAAACGCACCCCGACATCCTGACAAGTCGAGGAATAAGTGCAATTCCTGACGAATCCCAAAATATGTGTGAATTCTCAGTGCGTTCACAGCACAACTGGTAATGCGATATGCTTCATGGAGTGTGTTGAGAAAGATGAGCGAGTGTGAAATCTCCTCCGCTTGGCGTTCTTGGCCTTTACATCCGACAAGATGAATGAGCTTGATGAGTTCTTCGGTTTCCATCTCAGCCTTCTCGCATTTGGTCTTCACGGTATCTTCCTCTCTCTCTCTCTCTCTCACTCTCACTGCAGAGCCACTGTTCTGTGTGTCATCAGAGATGCCGCCATCAAAGAATGACTTTGTTAGGATATTATGAGCTGGTGTGAAGTAAGAGAGGGGAAGTGAGGGAAAAGAAAGAAAACACTGGTGATGGACGGTAAATTATACTTTCTACGGAATGATGCGATTTGATCTGGGTGTCAGCCCGTCCGAGCTGATCGAGGCAAGCCGAGCCAATACGGTTCCCTCTGCTCTGTTTGTGCTCCAGATGATGTTATAAGTGAGAAGATGGAGGACGGTTAGGCCTCTGTGGACCGGCTAGCCTGCGCCGTGCCAAAGATCTGCGGCGATGAGAAACTCAGATGTTCCCTCAGACCAAACGTCCATTCGGATTGACTCATTTGTGGATTTGGTTCAAGTGTGTAAGCATCTGTGTCTGGGAAGAGCTCGGACTCTGTAAAAGAAGTCCCTCAAGTCTCCCACGTATCCAACTTTATCTGCTAGAAACTGATCAGATGATTGACCTCGAACTTTAAAAGGGACGGCGAGTCACTGAGCGACTGGAAAACCAGTGCACAATTGTCCCCCTTTAGCGATAAGGTTTCTTCATTTTATCTGTGTTTTTGTCTGTTTGTTTATTTTATTTACCAATATTAGAACCACACAATTTATTTTCCCCACAAAACAAAATTACAGTGATTTATGGACATTAGTTGACTTTCTATTCCAGGAGCTCGTCACTAGCTTTTTCTCACATCTCACAGTCTTGACCAACTGTTTGAGAAAAAAAAGTTTTCCTATAAACATGTACTTATTTTGTTCAGTGACAAAAGCTATATAGCTAAATGATATTTGCATAATTCAGATCCAGTCACAAAATGCAATGTGACATGGTTGTAATCTAATATGTTTGATTTCTCAACAAAAAAACAAAACAAAACAAATGTTGGCACTTTTGCCAAATTTCTATGTTGTGAAGTTTTGATACAGTGAAGAAAATTAATGTTTTTTTGTTGTTGTTGTTGTTGTTGTGGACATTGTTGCGATTTCGTTTCTGTAGTCTGGGATCCATCTACAACCAACTCAAGCCAAAAACAATTTACATTTTAATTGATTTGCGTTTTTCTGACCCACAGACTTTGTCTTGCATCTCACTGACTAACGTTTTGCTGTGATCAACAGGTGTCCGCTCCAGTCCATTGTAACGCAATATAAGTTGAAGCGGAGGTATGTAATTTCCACATAATTTGTGTCCACATCACGTAATAATTTTCTGACTATGCAGTCATTTTTCAAAACTTTACGACCCCTGCTGTAGCGAAAGCCTTCGTGAGCAGGGTATCGTATCCCCCTGAAGTGGAGGGAAAAAAAAACATCAGATGGCTCAAGAAGAGTCTCAGCAAGTGCAGCCGCCACATACCACATTTTAACAAGTATCTTACCACACTCACGCTGTAACCAAGTCAAACCATATGGACCAAAGAGGAGGGGTGTGTGTGTGTGTGTGTGTGTGTGGTGGTGGTGGTGGGGGGGCATTACCCAATAGAGGCGTCCCATCTCAGGATCGAGCCATAAGTCATGTTGAAATACCTCAGCCAACAACAACATGTGAACAATTACCGTCCTGAAGGTGGAAAACAAAAACCAGACACGCAGCAAACAGAGAGATAACAGCTTTTTACTTTATTACAATAACAAGAACCAGCTCCGACAGAGACAGGTACAAAGACATCCTAACGCCCAGTTCTCCATCATTTTTTTTTTATGACCGCTCCATTTAATCGACGCATATATTATTTTATATTATGTTATTTTATACACAATTAATATGTTGGGGCTTTTCTGTGATATTGAACATTTTCTGTGTTTATGAATAAGGCTTGAGACTTTAACTCATCACCTTCAGCAAAGGTGCACATTATTCATCAAAACAGGAAACTAGCCGATTTGTGATTTTTCTTCATAAAAATTAGAGTTGAAAAATATCCAGGAAAAAAAAACCCTCAAGAGTCAACAAGTACATTCTGAAAAAAATCAAATATATTTCACTGCAACCGCCATACTGAGCCTGCTTTGAGCTATAGTATCTCACACTATTAAAGTTTAGGTATGTATTTTATACCTACTCATGTTACTTTTGAACTTAGCTTCAGTATTACTGTATCCGACCAATGCCACTCATGTCCACAATGGCAGCTGCTCAGCTATATATGTGTGTATGTGTGTGTGTGTGTGTGTGTGTGTGTGTGTGTGTGTGTGTGTGTGTGTATAGTAGTGTTCGGAAAGTGTTCATAAAGTTTCCAGGAACTTTTCATCTTGACTTGCATATATATTTACACACACACACACACATATATATGCAAGTCAAGATGAAAAGTTCCTGGAAACTTTATGAACACTGTCCAAACACAAGTAGCTTTGCTAACTTTATTTGTCTCCTTCAAAGATGAAAACAATAGTGTGAGTTGCATATGAAGATAAAGAATTAGCCCTGGTGTGATGAGACACTCAGTCCCAGTCAGTGAAGAATTGCTCCTCAGCTCCTCAGTTAAAAACGCCTGTTGCGGCGAATAAAAAATGACCCCGCTTTAAAAATTGTCCAAACATTCTTCCTGCACAGACATGCAAAACCTTTTAGTTCTACACAGCGTGAGCACATAATTGTCAGCCACCTGGCTCCGCACCGTTTTTTTTATTTATTTATTTTTTTCATTTTAATGTGGGAATTTCGGACTAATTCAGTCAGGAATGTCAGATGTGTTCTCAAGATGATGCACCTGATACTAAAAAGCGCTTCGCAAGAGCTCCAGCACAAGACGGATCGCTCCCTGGAGAGAGATGCTCTTCTTTCCGTCCGAGAAGCTACAGTCCCTTTTTTTTTCCACCGACATAGACGCCTGCTGTTGTGCACTTGAACCCCCCCTCACCCCTCGCCCCCCCCGCCCCCACCTCTGTATCATGCAATTTAGATTTCAAAGATATTCTTTGGTAAGAGGAGAACCGCTGTGGTGAAACATAAGATTATTTGCAAAGATGCACAAGCTGCGAAGTGAGCATCACTTACTGTGCATAAAACTTATAAAAGAAAAAAAGGATTATTTTTTTCTTCCATTTTTGGATGGTGAGGATGATGAGCCGGGACATCAGCAGGCCGGGTCTCAGCGGGGGGGTCGGGTACAGAGTAAGGTCTGGAGGAAAGGTGGAGTTTTGTTGGCAGCGACTTCAGAGAGGACGGGACACCTCGGGATCAGGTCGATTAGGGCTTGCGTGTCCGTGTCCAGGTTTATGGTGACTTTTCACTGGAACATAACCTTTTTGTTGGACAGGAGGGTGAGGCAGGTGTGTGTGTGTGTTTGTGTGTGTGTGTGTGTGTGTGACCACCAGGTCATGAAACTGAGTGAGGCCCTGAGATAGACAGACGCACTTGACGATGTACTTGAAACAGAGAGGTGAAATACTTCATATCGTCAGGTGGTGGAGGGGTCAACTCCCGCTCGACCTTTCACACCCATGAAACAGATTAGAGTTCAGAGAAGCATCTTAACACCACAGCATGATGGGAAGTCCTGGAACAATCAGAAGGTTTACTATGATAAGACGTCTAATAAGTGACAGTGTTTGCATTTTATAAATTATTATTATTATTAAATGACGGTTGCTATAAATGTCGATTATTGTGAATACTATCAAAATGATATGTTATCAATACGACGTGTGCTGAATGTGGTCAGAAACACAGTCGACCAGACTCACAGGAGCAGCTGTGCGACAGTGTTGAACAGTTAATTGCAGCCGTACTGTAAAACAAAGAGGTTATGATAGGTTTGGACGAGAAAACAAAGGATGTATGCAAATCCTGTGGCTGAGAGCTAGTGAACCAGCTGTAAGTTACAGTGAACCTTTCATTCAGACTGTAAACAGTGGAAACACCCCGAGGCTTGTTTTACGCCTCCCTCCGCTTGACCTTTGCCCCTTTAACAGATGTCGTCTGAATGACCAGTAGTACTGTAAGAATACATACAGATCATATCGTACACGCCTCTGCTTGTAGTTCCTGGATTTTACGGGAAGAAAAGTACAATCGGGTCTTTCTGTAAGAGGACAAAGACGCGTCGCTCTGCCCAACTGTTCTGTTGTGTCAGTTTCTGTTTAATCTTCCTCTCATCTCCTTTGACGCCTCGCAGAATGAGGGTTTTCTCAAAGTCCATTTGGGTGGCCATATGCAGAGCGAGCGAGAGCGAGAGAGAGAGAGAGAGAGAGAGAGAAATCCGCACATGGCACAGTCTCCCACCTCCAGAGTGGAGTGAAACAGGCCAAACACATCAATAAAGTGTGCGTCTCTCACATGTAGAAATACCACACTATCAGTCACACAGCAGGCAGCGGGGGCCAAGTCCATGGGCTCCTCTACACTTGATCTCACTTCCTTTCTGAACATGTGTTTTCAAAATGTGCGCCACTTGTCACTCATTGATTGGACGTGCTGTTTGGGCTACAAGTAAATCGCACATAACCGACTTCTTTTTTTTGTTGGACAGAAGAAACATCTGCGTGTGTGTGTGTGTGTGTGTGTGTATGTGTGTATTTATATTATATAATATATAATAATCAATTGAACTAGAACTGTGCATATGCCATACAGTGTTTCTGCGAGTGACAGTTGAGTAAATGTCCAAACCCCTTTCTCCTTTTGAAGCTGATGTTACATTTGAATCTCGTTTTGTTTCGTGAAATGACTTCGCAGTCTCCCCAAAACAGCTGGCCACTGTGGTTTTTAGTTAACATTTCTCAGGCAGCAGTAAATGGTGCATTTGTTATGGACTCTTCACGGATGCGGATGAATCCACATAGGCGGAGCAGCATGTATGAGCGTTTGACACGTTGTTGTTGTGTGTGTGTGTGTGTGTAGTGTGTGCAGCGTGTGTGTTCATGGTAATAAGGAACTTGTCATCACCCGGAACAACGATTTGCATCTGCGATGTGACAGATGTAACCATGGAGCTGTGTGAGGCCTCGGATGCACAGACAATAACCACAGGTGGCATCCATGTTTTTTTTTTTTTTTTTAAAAACAGGTTTGTTGACAGTAAGATAAATGAAGGCACAGAAGGTGTTGACTGACATCACTTCTTTACTTTGAGCTTTCGCATTTAATCTTAATTATCATAAATAATATATAATGTCTCATACACTGAGAAATGTCTTCTCAAAAGACATAAAAAAACACTTTCATTTTTCCAGAGGAAGAGATTTTGAGTTTCATATTAACAATCTGCAAGTCAGATCTGAAGTCATCTTTGTGCTACTCTACTCCCCACTGCGGGCATGCAGGTATTTGGATTCCATATGATTAACGATCATCATAAACCACCACCAAGGCAGATATGATCGCGATGACGAGGAGAATGGGCCGACTGTGACCACACTGAGGACCGGCTCTGAACAAAAGACCTGGCTCTGATTAAAGCAGATAGCAGAAATTGTACAATACTGTGTCGGACACCCGATGCTTTATTTGACACGCTTACGTGAGTAGAACAGTGTTAACGTTTTGATGGACGACTGTGATCTTTATCTGACTTGCAAACTATCAAAATGCCATTATCCTATCAGTTTGAGCATGAACGATAAACTGGCTCGTTGATTTGCAGATGGGAAAATTCCCCCGGTCAGGCTCTTCACTTTGATGGCGACCTCAGCAAGATGGCTCCTCAGATCTCAGATGCACTGCAACAACACCTGTGTCCATGTTGTTTGGCTACGCTCCACTGGCTGCGTATCAACACTTGTGCTGATAGACTGCCAAGGTCTGCCTTCAGAATAAATGACCAACAAACCTGTGGGAAAAAATGCACAGAGAGTCTCGGTCCACGTTGAGGAAAAAAATAGTACCTTGGACAACTTGGAAAGTTGTGTGATAATACGAATATCACAGTAACCACTCAACTGAAAAATGGAAAGTAAATGAAAAGCGTCTCCAACATCTGTATTAGAAAATGAAAAATTCTGTTGCACTGATGAAAATGTTTTTTTGTCTATATATAAATATATATGTATAAAAAAACAACATTACAGTATTCTCTGTGCACAGGGTTTATAGTTAAATCTATGAATTTTTTGTTTGTAAAAGTATCTGGTACCAGTTACGTGACTTTTCTGAGTGGGTGATTACTACAACTTAATGTTGTCAATAATGTTGTGTTAATAAAAAGTCTAAATCGGACTGCTTTGATTTAATCATTGCAGCATTGGAGCGGAAACAGACCGACATAATAAAGAGTGGCAGCTCAGAGGGCATCAGAGAAGCACTGCTCAGGACAACGCTGCAGCTGCTGTAGCACTTTAATGCTGCAGAGTTTATGATCTCCCCATTCACCAAAGTGCTTCTTCCCCCTGGGGGGTCATTACTGGGCTCCTGACTTCATATCAGTACTTAACATTACCAGCATAACGGCCCATCCACTGTCATTAAACGGCTCCGCTGAATAATAATCTGTTTTCTGAGTGCAGGGGGCTGCTGACGGACGGTTAACACACATTTTGGCAGATATGCACCCTGCATGCAGAAAATACTACTGTTTTAGGGGGTTTTAAGAGACGGGCTGGATTTACAGACTACCAGTTGAAAATGGGATTCAGTGCAGGAGAGGATGCGAGGATTGTTCTGCTCGTGATCAAGGCATCTGACTCTGTTGCAGAGGAACATTTTCGGGGGGGGAAAGCTCCTTCCAAAGGTTCGAGCCTTTCAACATGTATCACTTTGGCTTGATTTGCATCGCTTTTGAAATAACACCTGATCACATTTGCCTCCTGGGTCCATGAGCGTGACTCATTGCTGTTGTGTGTAGCTGTTGTTTTAAGTCATGTCAGACCATCAGTTGGGTTTTTGCAACTGCCAAGATATAATCTCTCGCCCTCTTCTCCCTGTGAAGGAAGTGTGCGAGACGCAGAAGAGCAGCGGAAATCTCAGGGAGAAAAGTCAGAAGTATTCCGTTTGGCAGGGCTAAATAAACTCTGCATCATTTTATTGATATTTTACTGGTTGAAGAGTTTTAAGCACTAAATCATTACTGTGCTCTGCTCCTGCATCAAAACCCAACACATAAATATATTAAATACAATCTGTCTGCAGTCAACTATTTCAGATTCTTGGCAGGTTTCTCTTGGCTCACTCTTGCGTCAATATTTCCTGCACATTTCTTCTTCTTCTTTTTTTGTTGTTGAAATGCTATATACACTTGTTTATTCATAAAATAAAATCCACAAAATGCAGGTTTTTGCTTTATTTATGCAACAGCGTTTTATAAAGGGTACCGTTCCTTTCATCAGAAATTTCTATTTGACGTCAAACAAGTGGCAGCGGTAGCTGTTGTGGTCAAATGCTGCATGTGTATTATGTAAATATGCGTTCAAGCTTTTCAGTAATAGGTGGGACGGGCTCTCTGCTGCTGTTTCTGCTGCTGCTGCTGCTGCTGCTGCTGCGCTCTGAGGTTGCGTTCAGCAGCAGCGTGGAAACACAGCAACTGAACAACAGATTTTCATTTTTAAAAAGTGTCTTAATTAGTTTATTAGAAAGAGAAGGAATACAAAAATATACATTATACATAGAAAAGTAAACACTGAGAAAATTAAATAAATATTTTCAAATAAAAAACGCAACTCAGAAACTTACATATACATATTCTGTATAATCTGTGTAATCTGTATCAGTATTCACATCTGTTAAATACAATAAGTGGACAAATGAGCATAGTAAAAAAATATTGTCTTAATTGTTTCGCACTGTTGATAAACCACATGTACTATAGATTCAACATGTGTTTCTGCATGTAAATGCAAGCATTTAATGTATCTACCTGTGTAATATATGTTTTCATTCTACCTTAACTCACATTGTTTCTCTTTCAAATTGCTTCCTATTATTTATTTTGTTGATTTCGCCAGTGTTATAAAAAGTTTACCATTTCTCAAATATAAAGGTGTTTACTGACGTACGTGTACGTTCAAGGATGACAAACTAAACTCTAAAGATTGTGCTACATGACACTGTAATTACCCACATCTTTCACTTCGCAGCTCGCAACCACGCAAACACTGACGCCATGAGTATGGAAACTGTCGACTAATCGACTAATCTGCACCAGTTCATCAGGACAATATGTGTCACGGTCAAATAAAGGCCTTTCACATGTACATTATATCGCTGATGGCGCACAGATCCACATCCACGGCATGACTGATGCGCTGTTTGTGCAGCAAAGTACACTAAACCCCCGCTCGCCCCATAAAACAACACCAAATACATTCAGCAGCATTGTTGACACGACGGCTTATTCTCTTGGCAAGCGGACGGAAAAGGGCCTGTTACATGCCTCTCTGACACTTTTCATTATCACCTGCACAAAAGCAACAGTGAAAGATGAGGAGGAGGAGGGGGGCGTTCGGGGGGGGGGAGGAGGAGGGGGAGTGGGAGGGCCCGAACCTGCCAGTATCCCGGCGCTCATTCATCACAGCCATAGGTATCTGCATCTGCATTCGAGTCAATAAAACCTGGTGAAACTGGAGCTGATTTCTTGCTAAATTCCGACATTAGTCACAGGCCCATATTTCAGGATTAGCCGGCCTGTAATGGGTAATTGTTGCTCAGTGGAGGACACTTAAGGCCGCCTAAAGCCCCGCGCGCTCAACTTTTATAAAAGTGTTTGTTTGGGTTTGAGGTTTTTTTTAAATTTGCGGCCCTTTGAGGTTTTTTGAGTGATCTGTGCCCCTGTGTGCACAAAAGAGGGCCATCAGAGAATCATCATGCAGAAAGGTTGCTGTATGTTTGAGAAAGTCTAATGGTTACATCCTAAAAGTATGCAATTGTTGCTTGTGTGCTTGCGCTTTTCTTTTTTTTTCCCCCTCCTCCCAGCAGTGCTTAGCGTGGCGCGATCACGTTTCTCCATAGAGGTGAGGCTTGCAGAAGACAACACGACGCCACAAAAGCCACTTAGGATCACGGCTGATATTTGATAGAAGCCTTAATCGTTATTTTGGGGCAAAGTGGGACGGCGGCGCCTGCATTAGTATGGTCAAACTGCCATCCTTTATTTTTTTCTTTCTTTTTTGCAATTAAAAGTCAAATATGTGTCATGGATGTTAAATGGTTTGCAACTGAGGGGAATTTTCAACACAGGGCTTTACCCTGAAGAGGAGCCGCTGAGAAATAAGCTATTATTTGCAACTCTATCCTGTTTGATTTCTCTCGGCAGCGAGAGGGAATAGTTCCCGTTGAGCCCTGTGAAACAAGGAAACCATAACATTTGGTCAGTCGAACCAAAATATCCCATTGAGAACAGGCTTCCACAGGCTGGCGGTGGACGCTGAACTCCCGCTGAACTGCTTGTTAATGATTATAACCCTGATATATGCGGGTGTATATGGTAAATGAGGGCACACTTAGGAAGCCACAGGGGCCTTGTTATGCTTTTGCTTTTTTCTTACGGCTTAAGGAGCTCCACCTGTTCCCCGTTAAGTCCCACCGTGTTACTGTTAACGTGGAATATTTTCAGAGTAACACGAAGAAACGCAAACTCGGTGCTGTCAACGAGTCGGCTTCCATCGCTTCTGGTCCAACGTCTCATCAAAAGTAGACTGAAAAAGCTCATGGTTATACATAAGTACAGTTTGGGACTGAGACGTGTGGTGTAGATATGTTTTGTTATGGAACAAACTGCACGTTACACCACATTTGTAGCTTTTTGATGCATGCATTTAAAGATCTGATAAAAAATAAAAAAGGCGACAGCTCCATATGGAGTCAGCGTAGAGGTTGAACATGAAAACTGATTATTTTGTCGGGGAAGGGGATCAGCACATAACCATGTTGTCGCTGTCAGTGAAAACCTTTCAACGTGGCTGAAAAGAGAAAAATGAAAACTAAAAACACAATATTCACGCTCACTTAGAGCTGTATTGAGCATCTGGCTGGCTCTTCCCTGCAGCACAGCCTGTGTTATTGTACTGATGCATTCTTATTTTCAATAGGCGACAATGAGACAAACCTGTGTCACTAATGTTGAGGAAGTAAGTCAAGTCCAGATGCCATTTAACCTGACAGCAGTTCAACACAGACACAGTTCATTAGCCAAAAGTCTGTTGACAATATAATATTAGCGTGTTATTTTAAAAAAAAATAGGGGGGGGGGGGTTATGTAAATCCTGAAATGCCGCAAAGTTACATTCGTTTGCATGTCAGTTAGCATCTTTTCACAAGCCGCTTCAAACTCAGTATATATTTTCGTTGCAGCCGACTGCAGTTCCTGTTTTACAGTGTAGCTGCGTTTAGTGTCACGACTTGTTGATGCATTAAATGAGCAGCTTTTGCTTTTGTTGTGCTGTCAAGCAGGCACACACACACACACACACACACACACACACACACACACACACATATACAGTATATATATATATTGGTTGGCAATTATGGTTATAATACACTCCAGATTATGGCACAAGTAAACAATCGTGTGGCAATATAATAATATATTCTAATTCCAATATATAATAATATATTAGAATGAAAATAGAGACGGCCCACGAGGAACAGGATGCTGGAGCTGAACACTGTTGACTTGATAAATACACAGTAGTGCTGAGGATTAGAGTGTGAGCCTGGTGATGTGAGAGTTTCTGGGAGAGTTGCCCGTTCTGTGCCTGATGTGTCAGCGCCCTGAGGGTAAACAGATATGATACAAAAGCTGTTCAGCTGGCACTGGTCTGACATTAATGACTATAAGTACATGTCAAGTGTTGTTTTCTGCGGTGGTGAAATGACAGCAGGCCACTTGGTTTAACTGAGGGTGTTCACGCGTTTCACCTCCTTTCGTCTACAGGTCTCTACCGGTCACATCGTTTCCCCGTCTTTGACTGCAAAGCAAATTCCTCCTGATGCCTGCAGTGGGCCTGCTATGCTCTGGCTCAGAGCCAGCCCTGTCTACATTTCACTGATGGACTTGCACAGCAATTTGCCCGAACAAACGTATCCCAGCTGTACAGTTGAACCTCTGGAAAGTGCATCACTGTGACATTTTCGGGCCTGTTTGGCCTTTTTCCTTCCTGTGACGCTGTTATTTGAGTCTGGATACAAGAGAGAATCAAACCGATAAAAGTGATCAGCACATCTGACGCTGGCATTCAGCTCATGTGCCAGTGTTTTGCTTTTCAGAATAGCGGGGTAATGCAGGTTTTGAATGTATTACAAATGACACCATCATAAATATATTTTCTATAAGATGAAACAGACGGTTCTGCTTTTGAAGGGTTCTGGAGAATTCTGCTCTATGGGTCTCTGGATATATAGTTAGAAAACTGTCTGAACAATGTCCACGTACAGCACGTCTCCTGGACAACCCTCAGGAATGAACTACAGATCAAACGATCTAAGAAACGAGACTGAATAATTGATGGGTGCATCGTTAATTGTATACTGCACTATTTGTAATCATTTAATCTTCATTCCAGAACATGCAACATGGAAAGTGAAGACGTTAAAAGATCAAATGTTAATGACTATAAATTATAGATTATATATCTATAACATCTAACAAGGTGATAACTTTTGAACTTTGCAAGTGAAACTAAAACTGTTAGTTTTAGCGTCTGACATTTTTTTGAGACTTTCTATGTACTGTAGATACCTGTGTATTAAAATGTATTGTATGTACTGTATGTGATGTGTATTTGCTTTGGGGTTCTTGCCTACTTTAGCTTAACAACTCCAACAAGATACAGACAGAAGAAAAAGTAGATTTAATATAAAATGTGGTATAAAGACGCATAAAAATTTGATTCTTAAAAAAGTCTTAAGAGCCCAAGAGAATTAATATAATGATCCAAGCATCCAGTTTCAGTGTGGCCTTTGTTTTGTTCTGTATCTTTTCATTGTTGCCTGATTTTCTTGCACTTTCCCGTTGAATTTGTGTTCGAAATGTAATTTCTGAAAAAGGTGCATCGCCTTTTGTAATAATCATAATAGAGGTCACACAGGTCTTTGGAAAACAGTTACATTATTGTTGTTATCCGGTTATGGAGAAGAAGCAGTTTTGATTACGACCCTGAACGCCGCCGCCTCCGCTTCGATCGTCCTGTGAACGTTCTCTCCGCTAATACGCTGTTAATGCCACAAGAAAACACCAGCCTGACAAATATGACAGCTGAGCGTGTTGCTGTGCAACGACAAGTTAACACAGGATTCCAGTCCAGGGTGAAAAAGTTAGATACACAGGGCAGGAGAAAGAGAGTGGGAAGGGAAAGTGCCCTTTGAATGTGCGGTGGAGGCCTCTGACTGCAGCCCGGAGAATAGCGAGGGGATTTGCATTGTGAAAGGCCTGCGAGTTGTGAGGTGGGGCACTTGACAAGCTCTTTGTGCGCAGAGGAATCCTGTAATAGTTGCAGGCGCAGGGCGGCTGCCATCGCTGTCAGTTGGTTTTGCGCCGCAGTGCCAGGTGAAATACCACAGGCTTGAATCCGACAAATACTTATCTCTCGCATTGTTCTCGCAAAGTGAGTGCTGAGTCTTCAGTAAAAAGATGAAGGCTGACGTCGACGAGCGCGGTGCCTGATCCCGTTTGTCAGAAACGTGTCTGTCGTTACCTCGGTAATGGGTTAATCCTCGAGAACCTGTCAGATGGCACAGGGCTGACAACGCATACATCATCGTCTGCTTCAACAGCGTTAACGTTGGTGAATGGTGTTTGTTACAGCAAGTGATGACCTGCATAAATACCTACCACCAATACGAGGAGAGCATGTATCAGTTTGCTTTATGATCCACATGGAAAAGTCCATGAACTGTAACCATAAGGTAACATACTGCATGTAAATAAATGAAAGAAGAAGAAAAATGTAAAAAATACAAGTGTATACATTTTTAAAACAGAAACTCACTGTACTTCTTCTACTATAATTATTACTAGATATACAGTAAAAAAATATACAGTTTAAAAATGTTCAGATTAGGGGTCTTGATTGTTAGAGTTGAGATTACAGCTCTTTATAGGACATTTTCAAAAAACAAAATAGTTGTTTTTTTTCTTTGAATTAATATTTGAATGAACTGCTCAGACATCGAGAAGAAAATCAACATTTAACATTTTAATGAACATTTAACATTTTATTTTAACTTACAAAAAATAAACAGAATCAGCCCACGACACCTTCAAGTTGAACTTTTGAAATCACTTCCAAAGCGTTTACAGGTCAATGAGCAGCATTACAGCGTTTTTGAATTGTTAAGTTACCCATTTGACGAAACCCCATTGTACTGATGAATTACTGCATTTTAGGTGATTTAGGTGACAGATTTTTCCATAAACAGAAAAGCACCACTGGGTCCCCACACGACAGTGGAAACAAGCAATCAGCATACCACACATACCATCCTATACCACTCCTGAGCCCCTAATGTCATCTTTCTGCACCAATTCAAGCAGGAACGACAAAACAGAGCACATTCACACGTTTTCCCCCTCAGCACCGAGTGGTCGCACAGCAACAGACACATCTCTGCACGAACACGGGCCGACGCGTTGCACTTTCCTTCACACCTTAACACCACTAACCTCGCTCCTTTGCATGTGGTTAAGATGAAGTGGTCTTAACAGCTCACAGATGCTCAGCGTGCGCTGGTGGTGGGCAGGTATTCAGGGGGGGGCTGCCTTTACCCTTCCGCCGCCCCCACCCTCATCGGACTGCAGCGTTTTACTGTGACAAGTTCAAAACACATGCTGGCTCGGCGCTTTCTGCGTCGACCTCAGCTTCAAGCTGAAAGAGCTGGAAACACGTTTGGGTGAAGAGAGACAAACTGGCCACTCCGCCCTGTTGCATCTGTTTCACCCAATTCCAACCTGCAGCGAGCAGCAGACTCCACTCAGTTACAGATGTCATTAGCCGACATGTATCAGAGCCAGTGTCTGCTTTGTCTTTGCAGTAAAATGTTGACTATTCTTATTAATACTAATATTTCCTTTTTTTGTGCCATAGTTAGTAAGCCCTATGAGGCTAATTGTAATTTGTGAATATGAGCTCAACAAATTGATTGATTGATTGATAGTCAATCGGATCATCGTGCAGTTAATTCTGGTGGACGATGCTCTGACAATAATCTGAGCAGCCACAGTGAGCGAGAACTGTTCATGAACACACATTATGTTTGAATTAGAATGGGAGTTTTATTATGCCTCAGCCTAAGTTAATATTATTTTTTATTACTGAGCAGATGTGAAAACTGCATAACACACCATGCACTCATAAGAACAGCGTCGAAGCTCTATGTGTCATCTGTCAGAAGATATCACCAGACGGGGTCGTCACTGATCATCATCACGCTGCAGCTCGGGGGCCTGGCTGCAGGCCGCCAGATGTCAGGCAGCTTCTCTAATATTAAGTAGAGTGCTTTAACAATGAATGGCAGGACACCTGCAACAAAGACAACTACAAAGAGGCTACCTCTGACAGCATTTCCTCTCGTCTCAGCCTCCTACGTGACCCCGGCACCATCTTGGAAAAAGATCTCAGCAGCGTTGCTCAGGACCAGACGCTGGTCCCTTGGGGGGGCTCAGAATTGAGCATTGGCGGTCAAATTGAGTGTGGAGTAAAAGAGGAGGGTACGATGCACCTGACCGTAAATCTCGACCAAAGTTTTCCTTTCATGGGAAGTACTTTAAGAGAGAAATAACAAACAGTGGTCAGAGGGCCAGCGGATAAAGCCAGGAGCGAGAGAGAGAGAGAGAGAGAGAGAGAGAGAGAGATGATCCAGCTGGCTCAGAGTGATGTTTAGGAAATCATTTACTGAGAAGATGCAACAGCTGGGGCCAAACTGGACACCTCGGAGATACAACAGTCAAATGCCTGTTTGTTCCGGCACAGTCTGTGTGAACGTGGGCTGCTTTTGTAATGTTATACCCAATAACTTATTCTGCGGCTGACCAGCAAACTTCAAACACCAATTATCCCAAAACATCCCAGTGACCGACCGATCTGAGCATCCAATCTAAAACCTTAACGTTATGATCGCTCCAGATGTGAAACAGCAACACCGTGGACAGAAATGATCATTCAGAAGTAAAAGAGTAAAAAAAAAAAGACAGGTGATTTTGCTCTATTGACTTTTCCACAGGGAACATTTTAATCTAACTGCAAAGGTGTGAATGATTAAATTAATTATCACTAATTTGCATGTCTTTATTAATATCACAGAAACAGTTTTCACACTGTATAAAAGGATAAGATCTCTGCTCCTTTTTTTTGAAGTCTATATTACTTTATTACTAATTTATCAGTATCTGACTGCCCCCCCACACCCTTCAGTTAGTATTTATTGATTAAAAACATGTGCATTATTCCTTTAATCAAATCAGGTAAATAAGTAACCCACTGAAGAGACACAGAAAGAACCTCAGAGAAACCTTGGTCCACAGAAAACAAGCTGAATGAACCAATACATTCTGAAGAAAATGTAAACCTGTACCTTACTAAAGGTAATAAGGTAAAGATCATATAAATTAAGCAGGAAAACAAGAAAGGTAAAAGATAAAGACCAGAAACAAAAAGGAGAACGAAGAAAGAAAATAACCCAGAGAAGCAGACACAGGTTCTTCCAGACAGAACCAGTTGTTACTGAAAGTTGAATGTAAACCTTAACACAACAAACATGAGATCTTTAACACTTTGTCACCACCTCTCAACACTGTTTGAACAGCGCCTGATCATCTGGCTCAGAAATAAAATAAGCGCACCACAACGTACCTGCAGCATTGGTTATTCAAATGGGACGCTTGGATAACTCAGAGCAAAAGCAAACAGCTCGCTGCCAAATGTGGCCCATGTAAAACTAATTATAACACACCCCGTGTTTGCTCACACCTGTGGACAACAACACAGTGCATGCACAAGTGTGTTCGTTTGTGCATTTTTGTGCTGTGTGCCTGCTAGTCTGTGAGTGTGTATGCGCTCAGATATAATCATGCTTATTAAAAAAAAACAACACACCCTACTCATTTTTCAGTAACAGGGAATGTAAAGAAAAATAACAAATTATTAAGTCGTGCTAACAGCATTGCTAGAATCTTTTTAATAATTTACATTAATTGAAAAAGGCACAGGTTTTTACAACAATACAACAATATGTCCATGTTTAAAATGGAATGATAAGGAATAGTGAATTCATTAAATTGAATAAATTCAGTTTCTGATAAAAATCACACATTTACCTATAACAATTTAAGCTCTACTTTCTTCATTATTATTTGAAATTACAAAGTGTTTGTATAAGTAGACTTAGCCAGACATCTTATTTCAACTTTAAAACCATGTCATTTTGAAAAAAAAAAAAGCAAAAAGTGAGTTTGTCATAGAGGATTTGTCAAAGAAGGGGTGGTAAAAGGAATAATCCAAGGTTTTTTTTTGCATCGGTAAATATATTTCATTGTTTAGCCCAACTAACCTGCAGAGTTTTAACAAAATGTTTTGCCAGGGATTCACCTGAGCTTTTAACAGAGGGTTTCAAGGTGAATGGAAGCCACAACCACTAGTCCTTTTACTGCCAAATGACTGCGGCTAAACCCTTTCCTGGATCGGTGAATCTGAAGGGGGTTGGCGGTTTTAACCACAAAGTTAATAAGGTTTGCTTTTTGGGTAAAATTTACATTCAGGAACTCTGGGAACATCCTCTTTGGAGACATGTAAGAAAGGGCAGATTTGTTATAGGAGGGGAAGTTGAGATCGAAATTTAAATGTGCAGCTTTGTTTATTGATCTGTGAGGTATTCAAATGATGGACTGTCAGGATGGATGCACTTTGAATGACTTGCAAGGTCAGTGGAATGTCATTGCTCAGAGATAGACGGAGAGCATACAACATTCAAAGCGTAAAAACACAAGTGTTATTAATATTCGATATTTGTTGTCCAGTAGACTAAATCCAAACATGCTCATATTTATTGTAAAGTGTTCCCAAACTAATTATTTTCCTAGTGCACAGTTATTTTTATGTACATTTTAAAGATTAATTTACAAGAAAGCAACAAACATTTTCAACAAAACATGCATATTTCTTGTTACATCTGTATCTTAAAGCCTGTCATTACCATACTGCAGCATCCAGTGCAATGTGTCCCATGGTCCAGAATTATTTTCTTCCATGTGTGATTTGAAAATCACTCAATTACACTCAAACTACATGCAAGAAAAGCTGCAGATGAAGGAAAGAAATGATTTGCATAACTCACTCCCAAAAACGGGCGATTTTAAAATATCTTTTTCCAAACATACACTTGATACAAACAATAAGCTGACGTAAAATGAAACTTTGAAAAAAAACAGAATGCAAAAAATTATTTTGCCACTGAGTCTAAGCATGCAATTGTCCACTGAAGACAGCCTTATGTTTTCATATTGAAAACAAAACAAAGCCTCTGATATCAGAAAAATGCAAATGGAGCCTGACTAAACCTGTGTTTTATTTGCATGGCCTGCTTTTGAAATGCCCCGATGCCATGATGAGACTCACTAATATAGTGTATGTAAATGTCGGGTAGCACTCAATCACACTGGTCTTGACATGTTGATTTAGATCTGAGATGTGAGGCATCATTCATGAGACCTGCTCCAGTTTAACTGAGGCAACCACTGGTCACTGCTGCCATCTTGTGTCTACTGTAAAGACTGCATATAGCCGTACAGTCCATACAGTTTTGAAAAAACAGGTTTATCTCTACAAGTCACCCATTTGTTCAGTATTTGTTTCAACCAATATCTAATAAGGTAATAAGGTTTACTATAATATAGTCATACTATTGTATACTATTAATGAAAAACAAGAAACTGTATATGTTTATCAAAATCAGGTAAAAGAGTGTTTAGCACTGATTATCTTTCCTCATTACAATGGCAACATTCACAGTTTAGGCAGATTATTCATGACTGTGGAACCAAATAATATGTCAAAGGTTGTAATTAACTGTTACATACTAGTAGATTCGTCTTTTTTTACTTGAGGAAGTAGGCAGCTACACGCCTAAGACCCAAAAATAGGATTGACATGTATTCTAGCCAATCACCGTAAAGATAGTCGGGATTTCCGGTGACATTGACAAATCAGTAATGGCGACACAAAAAACTTTAGCGTTCCAGCAAAACAACACGGAGGGGGAGTGAACTTACTGATGGCAGTCATATTTTGAAGAAACATTATAATATTTTCATCTAATTGTGAGTAGTTACACTTCAGCCGAAAGGTAAAACAACTAATAGCGTTATCTACTTGACAAAATACTTGCACGTAACTACTCAGCGTTGCGCTAACTGTCTAAACTTTCTGACAGGACACAGTTCGGTAGTTGGAGAGTCTGCAACTAGAGCTAGCAGGTTAGCTAGCTAGGTAGCCGTCGACAGCTAGCTGTTAGCCAAGTTCCGCGACGATCGAGGGCAATACACCGTCTAAAAATTTCCCTATTGGTTGTCATGGGACACCTTGACTACCCAGATGTACAATTAACATTATTTTTTGCGTCTGGAAATGACGTTGAGGTCATGTCAGTGGCTTGACTTTCACCCGAAGTTGTATTTTGTTGTATGCATATCCGTTATGGCCACCAGTTTTGGGGGAAGCCATGATTCTGTCAGAGTTAGGGACTCACAGAAAACAGCGAGATGGTGCTCGAGCTAACACACTTGTATTATCCAATTTTACTATATTTATTCCGCGTCTTTCCTGTGAGTAGGCAGGTGTTTGAATGCTGTTAGTTTAATACTGATACACACACACACATATATATATATATATGTAAAACACGCGTAACGATGGCTGGCAATAGATTAAATAGGTTGACAGCATTGACAGTTGTCATTATGAAGTATGATGCAAAAAGCTTTACATATAGCATACCACTGACAATGTCATTGTTACACAAATTAAAAAGAAGTATGTACGTAGTTAGGTTGCAACATCTGGTGAGACAGTCAGGTCACCCGCATATGAGCGCCTCCTTTGCTGTTTGTTTACTGGCATACTGACAATAGAGTGGTCCCATGTCATTTCTCACATTGGCATTGGCAGTCTGAGCAGTCACGAGTGGTAACCACACACACACAAAACAAACATTATGCTTTATCAGTTCACAACCTTAATGCAGTTTTTGGCGTACTAATGTAAGTATGCTTTCATAAACATTTCAGTGGGCACTTTTAACTAACTTTTATTTCATTCAATGTGCAGCAAAAACATACAAAAATACAAAACAGTATAAAGAATAAATAAAGAAGAAAAATAAATGTATTACAGTTAGCAGATCAAAATAAACAAATAATGCATTTTATTTTGTTATTGGACTTTTTTTTCCTGTATGGCATTAAAATTGTGCAATTCTGTTCTCTTTCCTAAAGCTGTCTGGTATCCTTCCAGCAATTCAGTAGATGTCCACTCCCTCAGACACATCAGGTGGTATGTCCCATCCTGGCCCTTCTCCAGGGGCTGGTCTGTCCCCAGGGCCCATCTTGGGCCCCAGTCCTGGACCAGACCCCTCACCTGGCTCTGTTCATAGTATGATGGGACCCAGTCCTGGAGGACCTGGAACACCTAACGCACCCCATGGCATGCAGGGCCAGGGGCAAAGTGATTACTCTCAGGACAGCATGTATCCTATGCACAAGGTACAATTTGTCAACTGGTGCATTTGCTGCTTATACTAACCCACTCAATATATAAAGAAGAAACAGGATTATAGAAATTCCAACAGATATTTAAAGTTAACATTGACATCAGCATCGTTTTTGTGGCATATAATCAAAGACCCATTGCCCCTGTTGTGTATGTCGAGATTTTTTGTTGTTGTTTTTTAATGTTTTTAATAATGTTCTTATTTATCAGTTTTATTTCACTGAACATGGGGACAAAACTGAAAAAAATGTGTATATGTATGCATGTGTATAACTTGCATACACTAGTGCAACTAGTATAACTAGTTTTGTTTTTTTTTCAATTTTTAGCCCATGGAGGGCATGAATGACAAGACAATGGCAGATGCAATGCACTTTGGTCACATGAAAGGTGTGGGGATGAGATCTCTGCACAGTGGGATGGGGCCTCCACAGAGTCCTATGGACCAGCACAGCCAAGGTATTCTGTTGTGTTTATGTTATTAGTCTTGGGTTTTCTAATCAGGGTGTTTTTAAAAAGTTACAAAGTATATATATATATATTAGCTCCTCTTTCCTACAATTATTTTATTAATTGGATTATTTTCTTTTATCCACTCCATTAAGGTACATGTGAAAAATTTTGATAAAATTAAATCTTCTTGTCTGTTGTAGGTTACATGTCTCCTCATCCTTCTCCAATGGGTGTACACGAGCATGCCTCTAGTCCAATGTCAGGAGGTGGAGGAGGTGGGGGACCCACACCACCCCACATGCCTCCCTCACAGTCAGGCCCTATGATGGCCATGGATCCCCAGGGAGGCATGACTAATATGTCCAGCATGAGCCAGCAGGGACGAGGACCTTCTGCTTTTAGCCCAGTCCAACTGCAGCAGCTTAGAGCTCAGATCCTGGCCTACAAGATCCTGGGACGTGGGCAGCCCCTGCCTGAAAACCTCCTACTTGCTATTCAGGGCAAGAGGAGCCTACCCACAATGCAACATCAGCAGCAGCAGCAACAACCACAGCAGCAGCAGCAACAGCAGCCAGCGCCTAGTGCTAGTCCTTACAACAGGCCTCAAGGTAGACAGATGCAATTTACTTGACTTCGTCTGAAGACATTTGATGATTTTTAACTAATATCTATAAAGTTGTATTTGAGGTGTTCTCTAAATTTAAGAAACAGCTGTTGACGACAGAAAAACAATTGTGTTGCATATAGAGAAATTGAAGGATAATAATGATAAGTAAAACATTCCTCTCGTTAAAAGGTATGGCAATGGCACCAATTGGAGGACCCCAGTCAAGTCCCTGCCCAACTCCAGCTATGCAAGGACCTAATCAAAGCACAGGGCCGAAGCCTTGGTCTGATGGTAAGTTTTCAGGAATGTATTTTCTTGGACAGAAAATAAAGGTATATTGTAAATTGTTATTTTGAATGGATTCACCACTGGTACTTGAGTTGTTACCAATAAGGTCCAGTCACTATAACGTGGTGTCCACATCGCCATTTGTATATTCTCTTCATTTAAAATAAAACAGTGTTAGTTTTCAAAAGTCCTAAGTTTCAGGGGTGGAAAAAAGTAGCATGACAAAAACTATCCCAGTTCCCCCTTATAATGTATTCATTAAGCTATATGGGTTGAATATGGATCCGAGTCCCACCTCAGAATAAAATACATTTTCAAAACAGCAATACCTCCTTAAATTGCCTCTGATGGGAAGTTGCTCCCAGTCAGGGACCAGATTCACAGAGACATCTTGGTTTAGATTAAAGAATGACCTTTGCGTGTCAGGGAAACAACCTGTGACATGCCAGTAATGTGTTGGCCTTATGTGCAGCTATCTAGTGCTCTGCAAATTTGTCTTCAAAAATTGAAAAAGCGCTGGTATTTATTTCCAGGGTCTGATGAAAGCCTAGTCTGTGTGAACTTGTTGAGAAAGTTTCATTGTGTTTATGTCTGCCAATCTTCACCACTGAGAATTGAGCTATTAACAGACAATGCCGTTGGTCTCCAGGTCAGGGTGGTGACAATCAAGCCAACACTCAGAAACACCTTACCCCTAGTTCCAGTGGGCGCCCATCTCCTGCACCACCTCAGGCCAACGCTGTGCCGACTGGGACCTTGCCAGGCAGCTCTGTAACACCTCAGCCTCCAGGGCAGCAGGTGTCCCCCATGCTTCAGATGCAGCAGAAGCAGAATCGTGTCACACCAATCCAGAAGCCACAAGGCTTGGATCCTGTGGGGATTCTTCAGGAAAGAGAGTACAGGTACTTGTCACCCATTTCTGTTCTCATATTGGTATCATGAAACCAGCCACCAATCAAGATTTTTAAGTTTGAAATGCATCATTTATTTTACAGAAACTGCTGGAATAAAGTGAAAAGCATAGATAATGTGTCTAGTTGTAGTTATGTTGTGTACATTGTGATTTATTAAAAAACATGCAAGACACTTGGGCAGAACAAAAACAATTAAGAATGGAATAAGGTGATGTTAGCTACATAAGTACACTAGAAAATTTGCAGTTTTAAGTTTTACTGAACTTTGAGAATTTTATAAAGAACTTTGAATGAAGGTCAGTGCTTAAAAAATTATTTGTTACTGCTCATTTTGTTCCTCAGATTGCAGGCTCGGATTGCACATCGAATCCAGGAACTGGAGAGTCTCCCAGGCTCCTTGCCTCCTGACCTGAGGACTAAGGCCACAGTGGAGCTCAAAGCACTGCGTCTGCTCAACTTCCAGCGACAGGTACGTGACCATGTTACAGTCGGGCTGCATGCATGTAAAGCCACACTGAATGACTTGTGGTTGACTTGTGGTCAGAATGGGCTCACTGTCACTGAAACTGTGTAAGGTTCTATTTGTTGTTCTGTAGTTTAAACAACACATTGTACAATCATAAATTTAATTTGGAACCTGTGATTATCTCCAGCTAAGGCAGGATGTGGTGGCATGTATGAGGCGTGACACAACACTGGAGACGGCCCTCAATTCAAAGGCTTACAGACGCAGCAAGCGGCAGACACTCAGGGAGGCACGTATGACCGAGAAGCTGGAGAAGCAGCAGAAGCTGGAGCAGGAAAAGAAGCGCAGACAGAAACATCAGGTGATCCACGCAAGCATTTGTACTCAATTTCAGAAAAGACAAGTGTACTCTTATTATTGTACATTACAACAGCAGCAGTTGTTGGTTTTGGCACAAATTTTAAAATGAATGCCCTGAAAACAAGTGCTTTCATGACAGAACACAAGACAACAGAGGACACCTAGTGATTTACTGGTACTTAAAGCTGATGTTCGAAGTAAGGTGAAGAAAAGATAGAATTGAAACAGACATCATCAGTCTGTTTCTTGACAGGGCCTATCTATACTCACAACAAAGATGCCAGCATCAGTCAGTCCGTTCTGGTTGACATTGAGTCCAAACCAAAAATAGTTTGGAAGCTGAACCTGGGACCTGCCACTGAGAGTGTGAGATTTCAAATATATTATCTGGCCATTGGCTCAACTTTGAAAACTTTATTTTCAGGAATACCTGAATAGTATACTCCAGCATGCTAAGGACTTCAAAGAGTACCACCGCTCCGTGTCTGGTAAAATGCAGAAACTGACCAGAGCTATCGCCAACTGGCACACCAACACAGAGAGGGAACAGAAGAAGGAGACTGAAAGAATCGAGAAGGAGAGGATGAGGAGGCTTATGGTAAGAAATGGAAAGTCAAATGTTATCACTACTTGAAAAGATAGCTCCAAGAAGCTTTACACATGGGCTTATTAAAGTAGACTTACACTAAACAGTCAGAAATGTGGTATCCATCATAGCTGTTAATTTTACAAAGCAGAGATTTACCATATTTTCATAATTGTTAAGCTCTGCTCCTCTTAAACCACCAACATTGTGTCACCCACCGGCTCTCAGGCAGAAGATGAGGAAGGCTACCGAAAACTAATTGACCAAAAGAAAGACAAGCGTCTGGCCTACTTGCTGCAACAGACAGATGAATATGTGGCCAACCTCACCACCCTGGTGTATGAACACAAAGCTGCACAGGCTGCTAAGGAGAAAAAGAGGAGGAAGAAGAAAAAGAAGGTAAGAAGACAAATGATAAAAGGGAGCATTCTACCTATTCAGTTAAAAAGCCATGAGCATATTGCCATTTCATTTGTATGTCTGTAAGTACATTGCAGCTTCATTATCTTGTGAATTGCACATATCTTTAAACTCATCCATGCAGAAGAAGTAAATCTTTAAGAGGTAAAAAGTGAGGCAAAGCTAATCAGTGATGTCCTCATCTGATATCTCATCTGGTATGGTCTTGGTCTAGAAGAGACACCTGCCAACTCACAGCTTTCCAGTGCTCTCAGTCTGACAGCCCTGATACTGATGTTAGCTATTTTGGAAAGCCGTTCCTCTGTAACTACATACTTTGGTACCTTAGTTGATTAGGTGCAGTGATGACTCTGGGAATATTAGAAAGAGATATTAAAGTTGTAACAGTGAAGGTAAACGCAATAACATAATTGGTTAATACATCTGGTGGAGAGCTTTTCCTTTCAAACCATTTTCCTACAGAGTAATGTCTCAGAACTGCGCCACTAAATGCAGCCAGACCCAATTTAGAGCTACTGCTGAAGTACAGACGATTGTTGGTCTAACATATACTTTGAGCACACCTTGCTTTCAAAACATAACAACATTTTCAGTGTCAGCTGAATTGTTTTGTGTTTGATGAATAGAAGGTGGATGGAGATAGCGAAGATACCAGCGCCATTGGACCTGATGGAGAGGTAAGCTGCACTGCTGTATTATGATGTGTTTTCCTTTTTCACAGTAGTGGAGTCTGATTAAAGGACCAGCATGTAGGAAATAGTGACTTTAAATGAGGTTGTAGATTGCAACAAATTGTATGCCCATCCCCACACCCATCTCGAGACCACCTAGAATTAATAGTCCTATGATAACAAGTGTGAACAAGGATTTTTTTCAGTATTATTTCATCATTATTTATTTTATTTGTATGTGAATTCACTGCTGGATCTCAGGCTGTAACTTTGTACCCATTGCTCTCATCGCATGTAACTTTCTAGCGAAATGAAATTTATTTCATTCTTGCTTTCATTCACAATTGTATTATTGCTGCTTTGAAACTAAACCTGCACTCCTCTGCAGTCCTCAAAATGGCAGATAAAATAAGAATGTCTTCATCATACAGGAAGAAAGTTAATTATTCTTTCAAAATGGACTTTGGGTAAATGTGGAATGAAAACAAATCGAAAATCTTATTTACTCTTCTATGGCTTTTAATTGTCTTCTGTCTCCTGTCAGAAAGAGATAAGCCTTGAACGGTAGTTTTGAAGAAACCATAATCCAGCGAGAGCTCTCAAAGTCTCAAATGTTGGATTTAAAATAAAAGAGGTGCTAATTGGTTCAGAACTGGGATTTATTATCCCTCCTTTATTTTCTTGTAAGACTTAGTACAATAAGTAGAGCAAGGACAAGATCTTAATTAAGACCATCATAATTGCCAAAATTATTTATTTTCTCTTTCAAAGAATGAGTTTCTAAGTTCTTCAGGGACTGCAGTGTTTATTCACAGAACAAACACTGTATGTTGGAATATTCCGTGTATACGCAAATAATTCAGAGAACAAGGGTTACGCAAGCAGTGGATTTGCTATCACACTGATTTAATTTATTGGAAAAGTTACCAACTTACTACAAGGCACCCACATTTGTTTATGTAATTATGTTTTTTATGTGATTTGGAGGCCCAAAACAGGAAAAAAATCTGAAGTTACTGATTAAATGATTGAAATGGCTCACTTTATTAGCGCGCACATTTTTCCTGATGCTGATTTTGCTCTGCAGCCCATGGATGAGAGCAGCCAAATGAGTGAGCTGCCAGTCAAAGTGATTCAGACAGAGACTGGGAAAGTTTTGCAAGGAACTGACGCGCCCAAATCCAGCCAGCTGGAGGCTTGGCTTGAGATGAACCCTGGGTGAGGAAGCTTATTGTTCCACCAGTGATACCGTCTTTAAATTAAAGGAATTTTATTGTACAATAAAATCACTTTGTGGACAATACTTCTACTACAAATAAATAAATCTAGGGATAAACAACAATCAATTTCTTTGTGTAGCTGTTAAAATGTAGCCACAGTTTATAAAAATAGTAGTAATAGTAAGTAAGACACGTTGTAGTAAGACACCCTCCCTGTCTGTACTGGGAGCGTCTGTACTGTACTTGCTTCTCTTTGATAGTGAACATCATAATCACTTTATAACTACTTTGTACTTACAGATATGAAGTCGCCCCACGGTCAGACAGTGAGGAAAGTGGCTCAGAGTTTGAGGAGGAGGTAAGTGACTTTTTCATGAATGAGCTTTTTGTACTGGAAGATTTAAGATCATCCTCCCTCTTTGGCAGTTTTGTAAACCATGCATATGTGATTATGTGGGATTTAGAGAACATTTCAGTCCAAAAGGGAGACAGGTTCCACATACTCACATGGAAATCCACCAGGGGGCTGTAGCTGTATACTGTTTCTTTTCTGATAATTTTGTTTTAGATCATAGACCTTCTGTGATTTCTCTATGCTTTTGTTATTATATTAAGTATGCTCTCAGTCATGGAGTATCAACTTTGTCTTAAATAGGAAGAAGAGGATGTGGCCAAGGCAGAAACAGAGGAGAAGACAATTGATGCCAATGGAGATAAAGTGACCGTGAAGGCTGCCAAGAACATCATCGAGTACTGTATCCCTTTTCAGTGATGTTTAATTGACAGGAATCACATAAATTAGACACAAAGAGAGATTCAATTCAACAAACCCAGGGGATGTGACAGTGGTTTCAAAAGTACTTTCTTTCTTTTTTCACACCACACTCTCATTCAGGTCAGCCAAGCAGGATGTTGATGATGAATACAGTGTTCCTACTGGACAAACTAGCTCCCAGTCTTACTATGGTGTGGCCCATGCTGTCATTGAAAAAGTGGAGAGGCAGTCATCACTGCTGATCAATGGCATGCTCAAACAGTACCAGGTAAACAAGTAGGCATACACACAGACACACATACACACAGGATTTTCATAATTGCACTTTAAAACGATGTGAATTCTCACCTTGTTTTGTCTGTATGATATGCAGAATTGAGATCTGTTTGATTTTTCTTTATGTATTGTGGAAAAGGTATTCATTGGTGTCAAAATCAATAGAGAAATGTCTGCAAACATAATTTTAGGTTTTATTTCTGTGTGTTCTTTAGATCCAGGGGTTGGAGTGGATGGTGTCCCTATACAACAACAATTTAAATGGCATCCTGGCTGATGAGATGGGCCTCGGAAAAACCATCCAGACCATCGCCCTTATCACCTACCTGATGGAACACAAGAGGCTCAACGGCCCCTACCTCATCATCGTTCCTCTCTCGTCAGTACTTCCCAGCTGGTGTTCCTTGTGGTTTCTATAGCTCAGTGTCATGACATCTTAAAATGTTTTATAATGGACAGATGTGCCCATTGTTAAGATTTGCTCCAGTTATTGATTTAAATTGAAATGTACCAATCTTGTTAGCCTAAATTACAAAGTAAGGCTGTAATTGGATGCGGGGGTCAGGATATCTTAAGAATTAATTTACAGAAAAGTAAAAAACTGGGTGGGTATTTATTCTTAGTAGATTAGACATTGTAAGATTGTAATCCCCACTGTCACCTTGTGACAATTAGAAACACCTATCAATAAAAAGCCAGAGAGGAGTGATGCGTACCTTTAAATTAAAGCTTTGTATTTTGTGACATAAAGGTTACATTTATTTGGCTTTTCTATCAGTCTTTTCTATCAGTCTTACATTTTTTCGGTTTGAAAGCTGTCAGAAATATTCTTTTACCCTTAACATTTTTCATAAAACCTCTTTTCTGCTTTTTGCTGCTCCCTTGGCTGCTTGACGAATGATTTTGTCCTCAGTCTGTTGCTCCACTGAAGCTGTTTTCAAAAAACCTTTCTTGTGGCAACTAAAGATGACGCATGAGTATTAGAGACTGGCATAGGCATCAGGCTAAATCTCATAGAAACTTAAGTCTTCATTGAAGCAATTAGTAAGCAGAGCACTGAGAATTAACACGAAGAATGTTTCTCAAAACAATAATAATTTTTGTTGCTGTGTTTAAGATAAAGCTCCCTTACTTTGAATTCGGATAACTTTCTCACAAGACGTCTTGCATGTGTGATGACTGCCATTGTCATTTCTTAAAGGACCTTGTCAAACTGGGTCTACGAACTTGACAAGTGGGCGCCCTCTGTGGTGAAAATTGCATATAAGGTAAGAAAAAATGTTGCTTTTCTGCCTTTTCCAGCGAAAGATGTTTTGATTACCTTTGACTCACTCACATCAGAAACTTGTCCTTTGTGTCTCCCATTGACAGGGCACCCCTGCTTTGCGCCGTGGGCTTGTACCTCAGCTACGCAGCGGGAAATTCAATGTCTTGCTGACCACATATGAATACATCATCAAGGACAAGCACATACTTGCCAAGGTGAGAGACGTCAAGGCTACTTCCTCTGTATTATACGTGTTTTATAATGCCATATATAGCCCGCTAGCACTCTTTTAGTCATTTCATACAATTCACATACAGTATCATACATACTTTTAAATTCACATAAAACTTACAGTTTCCACTACATATTTACCAATTAGTACTTAAATTATTCCACATTGGTGCCAGAATGATATTGAGAGTCACATTTCCTAATTGTCTAGTTCTATTGTACATGATCTGCACTAGCAGAATTCAACGACATAGTAGTTACAGTCTCTAGGTGAAACCAGTAAAGGGACAAGGTTACGTACAAAAGCTACAAAACCAAGTACAAAGCTCTCACTCCGAAAACAAGAGCCTCACTTTTGTTTGCTTAGAGGGTGTCTTGGTTCATTTGTACACCAGTGGCATGTTTATTTTGTTTATTTGCAAAGACATATGCTGGGGGTGAAATTCATATCTAACACTTGCAGCAAGAGGTGCAAAACACCAAGAGTTTTGCATCCTCCTCCTCGTCAGGTCAGTCGCAAAAACACGAGGCTTCAAAATATCAGGTTTTCTATAATGCTTGATGTATACAATTGTAAACCCAATCATGTTGCAGAGTGACTGGATTCCGACTCTGTTATTAAAGATATATTTATTGTAACCATTTTTTGAAAAGTGTATGCCTCACCAATGATTGGAAAATTCTCATTTGTATGCATTACTGTGTACCCTGAGGGGAATCCGAGTAGGACATAGAAACATTCTTTTTATTCAACCCTGAGCTCCTAAGTAAACAAAATAATTGAAAGGAAGATTTGGTCAAGGCTTCTCTGTTTTTCCATAACCCATTGTGGCCTCCTGATACAGATTCGTTGGAAGTACATGATTGTTGATGAGGGTCACCGCATGAAGAACCACCACTGTAAGTTAACCCAGGTGCTGAACACCCACTATGTGGCCCCCCGCCGTCTTCTTCTGACCGGTACACCACTGCAGAACAAACTCCCTGAGCTGTGGGCCTTGCTCAACTTTCTCCTTCCCACCATCTTTAAGAGCTGCAGCACCTTTGAGCAGTGGTTCAACGCACCATTTGCCATGACAGGAGAGAGGGTAAGTACTGTGAGAAATACCTCTCCTCCTAAGTCAGAGTTTTTGTCTGGAGTTTCAAGGGCTGTTTGTTTTTACTAGGTGTTAGAGAAGACCATAACTACTGTGTATTTTATGTGTGAAAAAAACCCCATCACAAGAAACAGCTCGCTGTCCTGTGACTTGCTGGGAGCACCCAGAGTGAGAATCATTGCCATGTATGGCACTTAGTCAGGCTCTGAAAACACACAGTGCAAAAAAACTCAACAGTTGAGTTGTGATGAGGTGCAGTTTCTAGCATAAAGTCTAATAGGATACATTTTTTGCTAAAAGTGAATATAATTTGTGTAATCTGAAAGACAAAAATATTTCCTCAATAATGTTTTACTTTTTTTTTTACTTTCTACCGCTACCAGCTGTTGATCAGTAGATCAGTGTGATGGCAGGGCTCTGTACTGCATCAGTCATACATGCATAAAATAGGGACCAGCTCATTAAAAACATTGTCACCCATCACAACTTTGTCACTCTGCTCTAAACTGCTGGCAGTACTGTAAACACGATGTGTGATGTTGTATCACATGACTTGTTCAGGTTGACCTGAATGAGGAGGAGACCATCCTGATAATTCGGCGTTTGCATAAGGTGCTCCGCCCCTTCCTTCTACGCAGACTGAAGAAAGAGGTTGAGTCGCAGCTGCCAGAGAAGGTAAAATGGAAACAAAGATATAGTTTCAGTTCAAATAACCCTAACTGTTTAAAAATCACAACTGTGTCACTGTTGCTTTGTTTTTCTTGTCATTCAAGGTGGAGTATGTCATAAAATGTGACATGTCAGCCATACAGAAGGTTCTGTATCGCCACATGCAGAAAGGCATCCTTCTAACTGATGGCTCAGAGAAAGATAAGAAGGTAAAAATACAGACCCATTTGTCTTCACAGTATGGCAAAGCTGATTATCATCGTAGCCTAGAGCTTATTGTGTTGGTTTGGAGTTACATTTCTTTTATCCATAAATCATCTTCTTCAGGGGAAAGGAGGGGCAAAGACCCTGATGAATACAATCATGCAGCTGAAGAAGATCTGCAACCATCCATATATGTTCCAGCACATTGAGGTGAGCACTGCTTGACCAAGAATCCTGGCATGGCTGTCAGAAATGAGTTATAAGAACTTGTTAAAATCTCAATTAACAACCACACAAATGAATCATGAATCAGTTGGTTCAAATAAGAGATTTGCATCTCTTGTTAGTAGTGGACATAGTGACGATATCTACATTTAGTACTTTTGCCTTAAAAAAAGTACCTGTCCTTCAGTTGTTTTTTAACTTCAGAGGCATGTTTTGAAAAGATAGAATATTGTACTGATAAATATCAGACTTTGCTAGATAACCTCATATTTAACCCATTAAATGTTCTCTGTTATAGGAGTCTTTTGCTGAGCACTTGGGCTTTCCCAATGGCATAATCAGTGGGTAAGTTAAAAGACTGTAAGAGAAATTGTTACCCCTGCATGCATGAATCAAGTACAGGTGATCCTCGCGTTACGACGGTCGCGAGATACGACACATCTCCCGTGAACTTCCTTGTTTCAGCTTAAGCGGTTTGCCCCGTAAATACGTACAGACTTCCATTAAATGTTCTCTGTTATAGGAGTCTTTTGCTGAGCACTTGGGCTTTCCCAATGGCATAATCAGTGGGTAAGTTAAAAGACTGTAAGAGAAATTGTTACCCCTGCATGCATGAATCAAGTACAGGGGATCCTCGCGTTACGACGGTCGCGAGATACGACATTTTCGTGGTTACGACACATCTCCCGTGAACTTCCTTGTTTCAGCTTAAGCGGTTTGCCCCGTAAATACGTACAGACTTTGCACGGGAACTAGTTGGTGAGCGCTCTCTCTGTCTCTCAGCGCGCCTGCCGGCACAGCTAGGCTACTCTGCCTTGTGTTTACTTATGTGAAATGGCCGGCTGACGGGGAACACAGATGGGTTCGGGATCGTGGCAATACCGTAGGTTTATTCACAACACAGGGTCTACACGGTTGATATCAGAAATCTAAAGGAAATGCTCATTACACTCAAAAGGCAATTCACCATAAGTAACTCTTATTTTAGTGTGGTATTATAGCGACATCTAGTGGCACAACTTATTATCTACATACGAATACATACGTATGAATGTATGTTCTGACTAAGGTCGAAATTCGGTTACGACACATTCTCAGGAACGGATCTCCGTCGTAACACGAGGACCCACTGTAAAGGTTTATGTACTGCTTTTAAATTAAAGTGGCTTTAAGCTTGATATCATGTTTATTGAAACAATTTTTTAATCTCATGTTTAGTATTGATTTATTTTCTGAACAAAACACTGGTATTCATGAACAAATTCATTCAGAACCACATTAGTGTGTTCAAGGTTTGCGACTTTCTTATTTACTGTGTGAAGATCACTGACAGTACAGTAATTTAATTTTGAAAAGCTGTTATGTCTCAAAATAGACTGTCTACTTGCCAACAACAATTTTTAAATCCTTTGAAATTATATCTGTACGACAACTTTACTCTAATATTTTTTGAAGCATTGGACTTTTGACAGAATTAGGACATCCAGTCTCTCTGTGCCATTGCACAGCGTCATCTCAAAGGACCTGAAGTATATTGGTACAAGAGCCTTACATTGATTCAATCAATACGGTACAAAACAATATATTGTTACAACACCTACACTTTTGAAGTGATTGAGAGAAAAGTAGCTGGAATATTTTGTGCTTGAGATCTCTATCTGATGCTGCATCAGGCAGGAGGATTTAGGTGTTTCTGTTTGCTGGTTACAGGATTCACACAAGTGTGCAATTCAGAGTCATTTTGCTCCTGTGTAGTGTGGCTATCTAACCTAAACTTTCAGAAGTTCATGTGCCAAACTTTAGACCTGATGTAAATGGCTTAAATCTTTGTTATGTATTGACATGTAAAGACCCCGTTATAATAATTAGAAAGTGAAAAGGTGAATAAATAATTAGCTGTGGTCTGTTTTTTGTTTTTATGAGCCTATTCCTTATTTAATTCCCAAATTAACTAAGAAATGTACATAAATGGAATTTCATTTAGATTATAAAAGTTATTATAAAGGCAACAGGAGATGTGTAGGACTGTTTTCAAGTACTTTTGCTTGCTGTTAATAACACATACCCTCAACTAGTGACTTTTAATTATTATCATGCCATTCTTCAAGTATGTCTCAGGTAGCTACTGCTGCCAGAGAACAATGACCACCCAAATAATCTTGTTAACTTTTGACTCCACAACTGCACTTGTTTTCCACAAAGGCTTAAGTAAACAGTGAATGATATGTGAAATTTTGTCTCATCATCTCCACTCAGGCCTGACCTGTATAGAGCTTCTGGGAAGTTTGAGCTTCTGGATCGCATCCTGCCAAAGCTTCAGGCCACCGGCCACAGAGTTCTGTTGTTTTGTCAGATGACCACTCTCATGACAATCATGGAGGACTACTTCGGCTACCGCAACTTTCAGTATTTACGTCTAGATGGTAACCTCATCCTTCTAGAGATGATTAATCATTTCTGTGAATACATTATATAGTATATAATGTTGAAAAGGTCCTGAGCTGATTTTTGGGATTGACACTGGGGAAATCTTTTTTAACCTAGACTGTGGAAGTTCACCATATTTTTTATTGGTCCCACCACATTTCCCTAATGATTCAGAATTTGTCTTCACCTCTTATTATGACATAAAAGATTGTTTTGTTGCTTCATCATCTCATGAGAGTGGAGTCACGTGTAGTCAAAAATCCACTGCCATACATACCAGAAGGAACTCCAGTATCTAACATCACAATCCAACATCACTTTTTCAGAAGTTACAGAAGTACATTAAATTGGCCAGTGATGCAACATACTATACATGGGGCATTTTTACTTTGCGAAAATCAATCAGTTTTTATCAGGATAACAAAAGAAGAAAAGGTTGTCATCAAAAATAATATCGACAGACTCTGCATTTGAGAATAATCTTGTTTAATGTTTTAGGAACCACCAAGTCTGAGGACCGAGCGGCACTGCTGAAGAAATTTAACGAGGAAGGATCTCAGTTCTTCATTTTCTTGCTCAGTACAAGAGCTGGTGGCCTTGGCCTCAACCTGCAGGCTGCTGACACTGTCGTCATCTTTGACAGTGACTGGAATCCCCACCAGGTCTGTCCATCAGTAGATTTTGTTACTGTACCGCTCACAGCATGAATGCATTATTGTGAAAAGTGTTCAGTATATTGCTTACAGTGTTATTGGTCAGTAATATAATGGAGAGGGGAGAAGAACACAGTTAAAAGTTGCATGCTTATGTTACTTTATTATTCGTCTGCCCTTTGCACCACACGGGATAAGGAGAAACACATTTTACTGCTTTTCTCTCAGTTTTGCAGTTTCTGTTTCCCTTGGCAGTATCTTTCAGTTATCTTTGTTGAAGCAGTTTGATGCTTATTGAAGAGGCCTTTTATATTGTATCAGTTTTGTAGACTAATTCAAAAGACAAAAAAAAATCTTCGACCACCATGTTTATTTTAATTATGTAGTCATTGAACTTTTGTCAAGCCCACAGCCTCAAGCTGTGTTCTTTAATGTTCTTTCTCCAGTAAGATGAACTCACGTTGGCAGTCTAAAAAATGTCAAGTTGTGCATTTGTAAAATGACACTGCCTTGTTTTATTGCACTGGGCCTCTAAGAAATGGCCTCATATTGCTTTTTAATCCTGAATCCAGGACCTTCAGGCTCAGGACCGGGCTCACCGCATTGGTCAGCAGAATGAAGTGCGCGTGCTTCGTCTCTGCTCCGTTAACAGTGTGGAGGAAAAAATCCTGGCAGCTGCCAAATACAAATTGAACGTGGATCAGAAGGTTATCCAGGCAGGCATGTTCGACCAGAAGTCCTCGAGTCACGAGCGCCGTGCCTTCCTCCAGGCTATTTTAGAGCATGAGGAGCAGAATGAGGTACAATCAGAGTTTGTAATTATTTATTATATTACTGTAAAAACCTAGCGACCAAGAGGAGTCATTTGTGCATAGGTAGGTTTGCTTATATTATGAATGTTGGAGGCCTTGAAAAGTTTTTCATCTAGTAAAATTACGCATGCTGTTTTTCAGCTCTTTATTCGGCAATTGATCACCTTTGTGCAAATGATTTGCTTGGAGCTGAGTGTGAAACAGATTGTGCCATAAGCATGTTTTTCTCTTTTTGTGTTAATAGGAGGAAGATGAAGTACCGGATGATGAAACCCTTAACCAGATGATAGCTCGAAATGAAGATGAATTTGAGCTTTTTATGGTAAGGCTATTCCACATTTTGCTGGACCTAATTTACATTTAAACTGGTTATTAAAACAATGAAATGTTTTGTTCACAAGGAAATTAACAAATTAATTTAACACAATTAATTTGTCTAAAAAGAGTAGTCGACAGCTGGTATTTTTCTCTGTTTACCACAAAACAATGCAGGCCCATTATTTGGATATAATTTATCTCCTTTGACAGATACTTTTATTGCAAAGCAAATGGCTAAATTGCCATGAATATAGTATTTATAGCCACTCTGTCATTAACAGGCCAACAGTTGATCTTCCTGTCAAGGAAAATGTTTTTAGTGCTAATTTACTAACATGATGATTGAATGACAGTAATCAAACAATGTGGCATTATCTGATTCGTTGTTACTCAGTGATGCCAGTGCCAGCATAGACCACTGTCATTTTATATCACAACGTAAATGGAAGCGTGTGACAGGAATATAATTAAGGCACAATATGGTCTGATTGTGCATGATTCATTCATCTATACCAGCATATACTGATATATCAAAACCAATGCCATGGCTGCATGTGTTCTTTCTATAGCATAAAGGAACCAGGTACTATGTCAATTGCTTGCTTCGTTTCTCCTCCAGCGCATGGACATGGACAGACGCCGTGAAGACGCCAGAAACCCCAAGCGTAAACCTCGTCTCATGGAAGAGGATGAGTTGCCTTCATGGATCATCAAAGATGACGCTGAGGTGGAACGGCTCACATATGAGGAGGAGGAGGAGAAGATGTTTGGCAGAGGATCACGCTGTCGTCGGGATGTAGACTACAGTGACACACTGACTGAAAAACAGTGGCTAAGGGTAAAGTCTGAGCATTAATGAACAAACACATAATTTAAATATATCTTAAAATATGAATGTGACTCTGTAGTGTTGTTGCTTACTGATTCATATCATAATGGGAGAGCAAATAAAATCTAAATCGTTTTCTTTTTCCTCTTTTTCGCACGGTGCCATCGTTAATTACAAATAGCTTGCGCTATATGCTGATTGATTTGTTTTGGACGAGTAATTAAAGCTAAATAACTTCACTGAGCACTCACCGGGTGGAAGGGAGGGCTTGTTTTGTCATTCATTGATTGTGTCGGTCTAATATGGAAACGCTAAATGTTTGTAGACTGGTTAAGACTGCTGTTGGCCTGTTTAATTTCTTTGCAGTTTATGCTCAGTGCTGAGCATACAAGCATATGGTGAGCATCTGCATCATGATCAGTGACAAAAAATGTTTCTTATACTTGCAGTAGATAAATGTGCAGTACACAGTCATACAGCTACATCGACATTTTCTGATCCCTTGTTAGTCAAAAAAGTTAAATTGGACAGCAGTTTTTTTCTCCTTGCAATGCTAATGGCTCCCAGTCACCCTCACCATATAATGCTGTGACTCATACCCCTGGAGACAACTCAGGCTGGCAGATCATTTTAAATGACTGTGGCTCAGGTGCATGAGGGAAAACAAAAATAGAACAAAGACTTTGAGCCCAAAGTGACAGTTTGTTGGTAGTGTTACCAGTGGTTCAGAGGGCCTTTGAAGGAGAAAAAATGCATACTGACTGTCCACTTCTAATAAAGAACACAGACGATTAATAAAAAAAAATTATGAAGAGAGCCAAACTTCAAAATTAAAAAAAAAGAAAATCTTTGACATTATGTTAGAAGTTGGTAAACATTTAAACACACAAATGACATACGGTGGTTGTGAAAATGCATATTGATGGAGAATTTCATATTATAATTGTTGTTTAGGATTAACCATGTCTCTGTTTTGGCTCCTCCTCAAATTCCAGGCCATTGAGGATGGAAACCTGGAGGAGATGGAGGAGGAGATTCGGCTGAAAAAGCGCAAACGCAAGAGGCGGCAAGACAAGGACTCGTCAGGCAGAGATGATGGAGGCAAGGCGAAGAAGCGACGTGGGCGTCCACCAGCAGAGAAACTCTCCCCCAACCCACCTAAACTCACTAAGCAAATGAACACCATCATTGATACAGTGATTAACTACAGAGATGTGTAAGTACGCTGATTTACATGGTTTACAGACGAGAGACATAGATTAAGCTTGTCTTTTTATAAAGCCTGTCACTAAATTGTCAGGGGCTTTGAGACTGAACGTAGCTCTATAGATGCTTGTTTAAATGCAGTGCTGTCATATACCTCTCTGCCTTTGCTGTGGTGGCAGAGTGGACCTAAACACACACTGAAAGAAAGCAGTTGCCCCTTTTGACAGATGCAGGTTGTTTTTGAATGTGAGAGTTTTTAGTGCCCTGGTGCTTTGGTTTGAAAAATGGTTATAAAACAGGTCCGCAAGGGGGAACAGTTGGGGTGTTATGATGGGCCCAAAGTCCCTAGAATGGGATTGAAAAGAGTATTTCAGTCAGTTTATTGAAGTAAAATTGCCTTCACATAGTAAAGGCTTTTTGCTTTCACTTTCTATACCTTTTTTTTCCATGTTGAATTTTAATCGAAAAGGTTCAGCACAACCCTGCTGACAGACAAGATCGAAATCCTTTTATTAACTGTAGTGTTCTGTAGATAATATTGAAAAATAAGTTCATATATTGAAGTGTAATATGCATGTTAGGATGGGGTTTCAGCTGTAATGGTGGCTTGTGTTTAGAATGATCAATATGCGATCAAAAGGTTTGCGTCTCTTTAGGACCTGTTCAGTCCATGTTCTGATATATTTTTATAAAGTCTACTTCGGGCTGTTGCAAATAGACCATTTTTATCTACTGAAAAGTACAGAGAGAAGGATCAAAATAAAAGAACAGGCGTGAAATCATGGGAAAAGTGCACTGACATAAAAAAAAGTCTACCTGTCTCTCTTATATACATCAAACACAGGGAAACGTGCATTTGTTGTACCATTACTCAAATGCACTGGCTGAGTGCTTTGCCGAAGTTTTTCCAAGAAAAGACTACCTGCCTCTCCAGAAGTGAATTTCTTTCCTCTCCCAGTTGATAGTTATTCTTCCCAGACCATCTCAATCATCGCTCTGGCTCTTCTTGCTCTTGCCTAGAGAGAAAACTGCAGGGATTTGGGCTTCTTAGGTTGCAAAGAAGTTTCCTCATAAAGCACACGGCAGTCACAAACTGCATAAAGTAAATGTAAGTGTTTCTGTCAGGAGCCTCAGAATAAACCCCTCAGTTGCAGTTTACCGTCACAGCAATCTACACACATTAGCAGTCATTATAGAACATTTCACTTTCAGCAAAAGATGCAAATTACGGATCCTGAAATTATCACCGTGGCCCGACAGATCTGTTTATGAGCCATCCCAGGATCCGTCTTATTATACTGTCTCAGAGGAAATTTGAGACTGAGCTTTAAAAATAGAGCATTTAAAAAGAGCTCTGAACATTGAGGGGCACCGTATGAAATAATAACTGTGAATTTCGGCAATCATCCAACAGTTTCCTCTGCGTATGGAGTTTGTATACGTCGCTGGAAAATAAATAGACAGAGCCAGCTGAACTCTCAGATGTTACACTTGTGTGTATGTGTAACATACTCCTCTGTTTATGTATTCAGCTCAACATCATAGTTGTATGAGCTTCTTTGTTGTTCATGAATCATTATTCCAGCTTCTATTGTGTCTTTCTTTGTATTCAGTTGCTTGTTTTTCCCCCAGTAACTTTGAAATGGCCGACTTGCTGCAAAGCATAACCCTTTATTATTAATTGTGCAAAAGTAATTTATAGTCATAATCGTGATAATGAGGCAGGAGGCCATATTACAATTACACAAAAAAAGGTTTAAGACTTTAAGCCACTAAAGGCTTGATTTGCAATCGGTAATTTAAATAACAACAATAATAATAACAGCCAGGGTATATTATGATATCATGTACTAGTAGCGTCAGTGCTGTAACAAACACACAAAACGCCATTGGGATTCTTGATTTCTCAACAGTATGTTTAATTCCTTTCTTCACTGTCTTCATTTCTAGGTCAGGAAGACAACTAAGTGAGGTCTTTGTCCAACTACCATCCAGGAAGGAGCTCCCAGAATATTATGAGCTCATCAGAAAACCTGTCGATTTCAAAAAGATCAAGGTATGATGAATATGGTAACCCATATTCCCCGAACTCATCAAACACAATCCAGCAACAGGAACAGAAATATGCATATGACAGTCAAAAAACACTGTTTTGCATGGCAACAATAACACGTTAAATGATTGATTGATTGATGGATTTTGTTGAAATTTGAAAAATATCTGAACAGAATCTAAGCTGTGTTTTTTTTTTTATGATAATTTGGTGAGAACTTCACTATAGTTGAAGCCTCGTAAAGCCTGGCAGAGATGACTCTGAATCAAGCTGTTGCCTAATGCTGGTGTTTTTCTGTCTACAGGAACGTGTGAGAAATCATAAATACAGGAATGTGGGAGACCTGGAAAAGGATGTGATGTTGCTCTGTCACAATGCCCAGACCTTCAACTTGGAGGGATCCCAGGTCAGTTACCCAGCTATGGAAGTGGGTACTTAATCATTTGACAGAAAACAACTTTGACTATTAAATAATCAGGGAAAAATCCAACATTATTAACGTTATTTTATAGGTTCTTTGTGTAGCATGGTGTTGATGTTCCCATGGGAACATTGAAATGTTAATCCTGCTTTTATTCCAGCGGTGGTTCATCTGTACTCAGCGGTGGATCATACACCATTTTCATCATCCACCGTTCAGTAATGTGGAACAGCAACGTTGCATATGTGCCCTATTCTGTCAGTGTAGGATTACATGAAGCGATGGAGAACACTAGAGACAGTCTAAATCCACATAAGAACCTTGAAATAACATTCCCAGTCTCGAATAGAGAAGATCTGATGCTTTTTTTCATAAGGCTAAGGACAGTCAAAGCAAACACTGATTTGCTTAGCTTTCCTTCGTTTACAGTTTGTATTAAATTTTACTAATATCATAACAATTCATGACATTATGTGACAATTTTCACACTGACGAATAAACTCATCACAATACCGGCATTGCCATTTACGCACAACAGCTCTTTAGCCTCACTCCACTCCTTTGCCCTCCAGGCTGCTGCTTTTTCCATGGTCCCAGTAGTGGGAAGTAATTCATGCTTTTTACAAAATAGAATACCACCCAGTGTTCTTTATGTATCACAGATTTATCAAGACTCCATAGTCCTACAGTCTGTTTTCAAAAGCGCAAGGCAAAAGATTGCCAAAGATGAGGAGAGTGACGATGACAGCGATGAGGATGATGATGACGAGGATGAGTCAGAGGCTGAAGGTGTGTCATCTCATTTAAATTCCACACTTAAAAACTTGTGTTGACTCACTGTTTACCTACTAATCTTTAAAACTGCACTCCACTACACTGCAAAAAAAATCTCCTTGTGCTTCATTCAGCCAAGTCAGTGCGGGTTAAGATCAAACTGAGTAAAGAGGCACGGAGCCATGACAAAGGGAAGAAGAGGCAAAGCAGAGGGAAAGCGAAGCCGGTGGTCAGTGATGACGACAGTGACGAGGACTTGGATGATAATGTAGGTCACCGCACCCCACTGCGTTTTCTGTCAATCCTTCAACAGAGAAAGGCAAATGTTTCTTGTCAGGAAAGCTTGGCTTTCAAAGTCAGTAGATCTTCATGTGAAGATTGTGATTAGGCAGATGAGCAGGGGGAATAAAATTGAAGACACGCTTAAAAAAAAGTGCTGTTGGAAATCTTTTCTGAAGCTCATTGAATCTTGGTCATCATTATTCAGAGTCCTTAAGGTTTTCTTCCAGCTGCTGCCACATCTGGGTTATTTCACATCTTGGACATCAGGTGCAGTATTGAATGCTGTTGACTTACAAAAGGAAGAAAACTTCTTCAAGACATCTTTATAGAAAAGCCCAATGACTTGTTTTGCTATTAGTGTTTACCAAAAAGTAAGACAAACTACTTATAGCTGCTATACTATTTGAATTGCAACGGTACTGTTTATTTGTTTTATGAATTTTTGCATTTAGGCCTGCTACAGTTTATAAAACCTGCGATGGTCAGCTAACTTCAGCTCTCTGGAACGAAACTGACTGAAAATAGATTCTTGATTTGTGTGTTTCCAGAATTTATGTCTGGCAATGTTGAGATGTAAGGCAACTTATATTAACATTGCTGATGGTCTGTCTGTCTCTCAACGGGATTACACAAATTAAAAACGTAACTGTTTTTGTTGTTTGGAGAGCTTTGGCCTGACTCCAGAGGGAAGTCCATTAAAATCTGCATTCATGCATTTTTAAAACTCATTTTTAACATAGTGAGATGGGGCTTTGGCAGAAGTATGTGCCTTCCAAGCAACCGTTTTGTTTATTCTATCCTCATCAGGCAGGTGATACAGCTAACCGCTGCCTGCAGATATTAGACTCAGAGTGCGGAGGAATTAATGGGTTGAGTCTCTATCCTGCCTGTTTTCTAAGTGATAAAGTATGTGTGAAGAATTAGCCACTCACAGTCTACATGTAACTGTATTGGATCACGTTTATTTATAAAAATACATACGTTGCGTTGCTCAGCACGAAAACTCTATTAACTTGCTATTGTCATCAAAGCAGTTAACATACATATACACCATGGGTACCAAAATGTTCCAATTCAAGTGACGTGGTCAATTGCGTTGGCTGAAATCACAGCTTAGGTGCAAAACAAATACATGGTGGTGTATTTCAAAACAGCACTGAACAGTTGTTTTTTTTATATGATATCTGTAGGAGTGGGATTTTTCCTTTCATTAGGTTTGAGTGACGTCTCAGCTTAGGGCATGTCACCGAGTCTTTAAGTTAATGTAAACAGCTCAGTCAAATTGGAAACCACATTTGTCTGTGACTATAAGTGGAGTGAGTGATTTCCTCAGCTGTCTATCAGTCATGGTGGGATCATAATCTGACATTGTGCAGTGTGATCAAAAGGAAAGCCTTCTCTCTGACTGTAATCCGTATCGGGTAAAGAAGGAGGAACAAACTGACAGTCTGAATTTTCAAATGTCCTCATCCTGTGATTGTCAGCCGAGAAAACTGAGTCCGGACAGGAGGAAAGGATATAAAGAAAGGGCACTGGCTTCACCCTATAAGCCCTCTTTCCACTGGAGAGCCATCTTGTCTATTTTAGGCTGTTGATTCAGTATTCAGTTCTTGACCGTCAGACTTATATGACCCATTATATGACCTGTTGCTGTGCACACAATAAACCCTCATCACACTGCATTATCCCTCTCCCCTCTGCACTTAAATCTCCCATACTTCTAATGATTAGCATCTTTTTTTTCTGTCCACAGGATCAGTCAGACAAAAGCAAGAGCGATGACGAGTGAGAGGGGGATGCGCGGAAATGAGGATGCTCTTTATAGCACTTACAAACAAAAGGACAAGATCTTCCATTATTTTTGTTCACATGCATACTTTCTGGTTTTTAAATATATGTTACATATTTTTTCTTCTTTGTCTGTCTGTAGTTCGTGATGTGTCCTATTCTCCCACCAGCTTGAAAATGTATTACTGATAATCGATAAGCTACAGTGATACCAATCTGCTTATATTCCTGTTTTTAAGACAATTTTATAGACCGTTTTTATCTCTGCACCTTGACTACAATTTTAACTCTGTGTTTTGAAAAAAAAGAAAAGAAAAAAATAATAGATAATAGATTTGGTTATGCTACACATGCTTTTGCTTTATTTGTACTTGCTTGCTTGCACTTGTATAAAATTAAATCTTAATATCCAAATTTTAAAAAAGTAAGGCTTTATGTATGTGTGTGTGTGTGTGTTTGTACATACACACACATATATAAATATATCAAATGTTTTGATTGATTGTTTAACTCTTCAGTGCCATGTAAAAAAAAGTGCTTATTTACTCTTCAGTAAGTTGCGTATATTAACAATCTGGTTAGTTGCTGTCTACAGTTTGTAGCTATAGCTGAGACAGACACTATCAAAGAAAAAAGTGTCTTTTGGTCTGAACTCATTCAGACAGGAGGCAATCAAAACAGATATAACATCATGGTCAGTTGCTATCTAATCATCTAATCTAAGAAGACCATAAGACTACATGTCATTTGTTGTTGTTGCCTGATGATTTACAGAATAATTTTGGGTGGCCATACTTGCTGAATGCTTTTAAATTGCTCTTATTAAGAAACATGTTAACTTTTACATTGTAGAGATGGCACATCATTGAGATAAGTCCACATGTTTCATGTCTCTTTTCTTCTCTTCTCTGACATTTTAACATTTTGTTTAGTTTAGGGGAAAAAAATGATCAAAACAGTTAATGTATGAAGATGTGTAACTCCATGCAGTCCCCTTACAGCACACAGATTGTACAGAACTCAGTCTTAGACACACCTTTGCAGTTATTAACAGCAGAAAAGAAAACATTAACATTTTACAAATCTTGTTTGAATGACATGGAAAAATAACAGTATAATTTTAAACAATGTATTGATTTCGACATTTGCATTGATGTGTGTGTTTGTGTAGTAGTTTTAAGCCCTCATTATATTAGTTTATATGTTGTTTGTCGCATGAACTCTATACTGTGTACATGCAGCTTTATCACTTTGGTCTTGTGTTACGTGCTCGCTGGCTCTCCATAAGTGTAACTTAGTCTTTGCTTTCTTTGCACAGTGTCTTTGTGGTTGTATATCATAGCCCAGGGCAAATAAAACCCCACAGATTTGCAGCACAATTAAAAAAAATTTTGGTTTATCTATTTATTGATTGCTATTTTTGACATTTCCAAGGCCAATGCATGTACAAGTGGTTTCTTTATACACATTGCTTATTTACATTCTCAGTTGTTTTATTGTTTTTTACAAACTAAAGAGAAAAATAATCATTAATTTCCTTCAGCAATCATTAACCTGATCTCCTATGCACCAGTGGTTGCTCTGATTTTGTGCCTGATTTCCTGTGATGCCGTTTGCAGAGAAAAACCCACTGTTCTCTTGTTAAACCACCAGCAACTTGACTGTTCTTCCTGGTTGATGGTGAAATGAGTTCTGTGTAAACTTTTCCATTCCAGCGTCACTGGATCCTCACTCCCTCTTTCCCTCAAATGAATCAAATGATGATCTGGTTGTCTGGCAAACTGATAGTATGGGCCGGGTTCAGAAAACATTTCCAGGATTTCTCTTTTCGACGTCCCACCTTTTCCTCTCCCATCGTTTCCAAATTTCTTTAGCGTTTTTGTTTTAATGTTTTAATCAGTAACAGCGTTGCATCATATTAACATTCTGAAAAAGTCTTCATCCAAAACCGGGAAAAAAAACCCCCAAAAAACCCTGCAAACCCGACACAAACAGGCAGCATTTACCCAAAGTAACCCCAGATTATTTCAGCATATTGGGCCAAGGATGAAACCGTTTCTCAACTATGAAAAGGACGTCTTCATGTTTGGATTTATTGTCAGCCCACTTTGATTTTACGCTACAACTCCATGACAACTGGCAAATTCCATTTTACCGCAGGACATTGTGTGGCAGCTGCTTTTGTTTTCCACATTTCCGTGGCAACGGCATCAAAGCCCCGAATGTGGGAAGAGCCGATGTTGCTCTTGAGAGCTGCTGTCAACTTCTGCTGTCGACTAAAATGCATTTGCACTGAGTCAAATCGCAGCGGATTAAATTGGGCACAATCGTTCCTTGCGCGGGCTTTAGATCGCACACTGTCGTCACGAATCCCAGTCCTCCGACAATCTGCTCTTTGCTTTTCCCTTTTCCATACAATCAGACGTGTCACCTGTCTGAACCACAGTTTGGGTCTGGGGAGTTCGTAATGTACTTAAACGCATCACAGTGGGCAGATCAGGGACCGAGAGGTCATAAGGTCAGCCGTCCTGTACTGTACAGCTGGTGGGACTCTCACAGTCGGCAGCACATCAAAACGGCTTTCCTTTTTGTATTCCTGTCGTTTTAAACAGAGCTTCACTAAGCCAGTTCCCCCTGCAGAATGAGCGGCCATCGCTCCCTTTTCATCTGCCGCTTTGAAGGCCCAGCTGTTGGGATAGACCGGAGCTCAGGAAAGGGAGAAGCAAATTGGATGCTAATCCTTGTCCGAGTGCCAGAGATGTCAGCTGGAAGAAGTCAGGTGCCGGTGACATTTCTGCTATTCCTCTGTAGCTTTTGTCCGGGCCTCCGCCATCATCACATTCACCAAGCAGCACATGCAGCTCCCAGCGTCCGGCAAACTGATTCAGGGAATTTTCCCTCCTGATGGCTCGTGAATGGCGATCTGAAAGGACCAGGTGCTCTCTATTATTAACGAGATCCCAGTTTGTCTGGCGCTGTGACCCGCCTGCATTCAGGGCCGGGAACGGGCCGCTATCGATGCCCTAACGCTTGCACAACTTAAAAGGAGGAGTGGGAGAGGGCTTTGTCCCCCTTTGGATTCCGAGGTTCACTATCAGTTTAACGCATGATCGGGGAAAAGGCTGATTTGACTCCGCAGCCTGGTGAGCTGGAGTCCTCTGAGCTGTACAGGCTGCTTCACAGACATGACGACAATGAGGGCTGAGAGCATGAAAAGAGAATATACAATTATTTATTTGGAAATGATGAATTAGGTTTAATGACAGAGAACGGACAAAAAATATGGATAAAAAAAGTTGTGGCGTCAGGTGCAAAAGTGTTCCAGCTACTTTTTCAGATCTTCTCTTAATAATATAAAAGATAAATACCATTAATTGTTGGTGTAGGCCTTAATTGATTGCATGCTAAATCACCAGTGTAATGTTGTTTCCACCAAACAGTGAATGAGTTCATAGGAATCAGTCATTTTCACTGGGCGGAAAATGACTGAATAAATTCAATGCATAATAATAAGCGTCAGCATGAATTTATGTTATTTGCAAATTCGGCGGCATGAAGGAAACTGCGTTAAGAAATACAAAGTGTTGTGTGACATATCCTGCCTTCAGGTAGACAGCTTTTCACTCTGTGGCCTTTATACCTAAAATACCACCTTAAGACCTTTAGACAAATGCCTTATTTTTGCAATCAAATGAAAGATTCCGCCAACTCCACCTCCACGCCACTTTGTCCCAGACTACAAAGGCTTTTTACTTTTCTTTTTTTTTTTTTTGCTTTGTCAAACTGTGATGAACTTTTAATGAAACGGACAGCGCGTGGGCCGTGATGAATTCATCTCACGCACTTGAGTGTCTCGAAAGAGACGAGCGCCAGAGGTGAAGCCGGTTCAGCGAGGTCCGCGGAGCAGAATGGTTCCACCCACCACTGTGACTAAACTGACATGAAGCTAAAGAGGTTAGATTGGTTTGCTGAGCTTATTAAAGGCGAGCGCTCCAGTCAAACGTCCATCATGTGTGTCCCTGGCTGCAGCCTTTGGAAGGAGACAGGGTCAAGCCTATTTCAAGTTCTCCCCCTGCTGCTCTGACTTAGAACTGCCTCACGTTCTTATTGTGCCAAACAAAAACTCGTTAACTTGTTTTCCTCATATCACTCATTATCGTTGATGAATTGATGAATTGTCAAGTGTCTAAACCCAATCATTGGACACGGGCTCCGGTTATCACGTTACGCTGTCATCAAATCAGCCGGTCAATCGGTCAGAGTGTGTTGTCATTGTATATTTAATGCAGGTATTTCATAGTGCTCCATTAAATATACTGAAGATCGGCTTTCTTACAAATACAAATACACACACCTACGTGTACCCCCGCCCCCCCGCCCCCCCAGTCAAAACCCCCATCACTGTCCCCATCACTTCAGACCATCTCAGTAACAGTGATCAGAGTTTGATTGAGTTGTTTCGATGCAGAACATCTGTGCACCTCCTCTTTAGCTCCCCATGCAGGCAACATCACGCAACTATTTTATTGTCAAAGAAATAATAACAGTTTATATGGAATACTTTTTTGGTGCTACATTGTCTCGTTAGCGGGAAAATAACCTGATCTTGCACTATATGACTGTTTATCTTAAATAAACCATGATGCACATGAAGTAAGAGGATCCATCATGGCCTGGGGAATAATTATACGACAATTTAGTCTATTTTAGGATGAAATGAGGAAATTATATGACTCAGCAGCTTCCTAACTCACTGTTAGAATTATTATTCCACTTTCATCTAGATCAGTGATCAACTAGCCGAGGTGTAAGCAAGGGAGTGTTTTCCGTCTTCGAGCGTCCCCCTCTCGTCAGGGTGTTTTTCCAAAACAAGGGAGGCACTCAGAGAAGATCATATGCCATGTTAAGTGGGATTGACAGAAAATGGACAGGGGAAGATGAAAGTCCTTGTTTCACCCACTGCACCTGCATCCAATGGTTCTCACTCAGGAGATGAAGCCGCAATCAGAGGAGCAAAGTGAATGTCATACAGTGATGTGAACATCTGCAGGACTCTGCTGCAGTTGGCATGGAGTGAAATCTCATATTTAACACCAGAGAACCATAGAGAACCATCTACCTAACCTCTGTCTGATGAGCCCCTTGAACTGTGATGTACATCAGGCTTCACAGCGTAGCACATGGCGGCGATCGGCAGGCGTCTGAGAGTGTGAACTATTCCCACATCTATTCCATGAACAGGATGGGACGAGGCCACGCTGTGTGGGAGCTGGCTGGATGATTGTTTCACCATTTGGCAGATGATGAGTAGAGTCTGTTGAATACAGTGCCTGCATATGAAATGGGGACATTTGTGTTATGGTCCCATGTTCATGGTTCTGCTTTGTGTTGCAGAGCAGGTGTGTGACAGGGGGCGTGGCAGCAGATAAGACTCACCTGTTTTGAATCAGCTCATCTCCTGCTCTACATAAGACTGGTCTTTTCTCCACCTGGTTTCCAGATGATTCCACATGTTGTGTAGTTCACATCTACCACCTCTTGTTTTCTCCTTGCTGCTGCACCAAGGTCGGTTTTCCTCTCCTCTCTTCCCGCTCTTCCTTATCTCCCCGTGTTTTGTCTCCATTGAAGATCAGCCAGCTTCTGGCCTCTCAGCTCTCTAGCTTGTGTTTTTGCTTCTCTGGGCATTAAAATATTGTCTGACATCAACCTGGGTCTCTGCTTTGGGCTCCTACCAACTTAACCAGAACCTGACACCCACGTCAATATTTGCACATATTTATCCATCTCCCTGGGACCCAAGAAAAATAAATGGCATCAAATTTCTATTTCCTCCTTGGGGTCAGAGAAACAAATCACAATTTAGACTTTTTGAAATCCATTTCTTTAATTCTTATTTTGTTTTTGTTTTTTGTCCCAGACAGAGGCGAAACACTGGGGGATCAACGCAAACCTGCACCTGACAACCCACGCACGCTAATCACCATTGCCAAGTACTCAAACTTAAGAACTTCCATTGACTACATATCTACTGCTGTTGTTCTGATCTCCCCATCTAATGAAAAACAGCACCTCCAACATGCAGGTATGCAGCATTGGGAATGTGTTTTGCAGAACGAGGAAAGAAAGTGATCCAAATGGTGATAATCAGCATATTGGGTTGTAATGCTCAATATTTATGAGGGAAAAACCCCAAATTCTGATCTAAATAGAAATCTGAGCATAAACTAGATCCACGGCTGCTGCTAGTTGCAGCGCACTTTTGTAAACTTCCTGTTCGCACAAACTTTGTAGGACATATCAGAGATGAGATTTCCAGACTGCACTTAAACGCGTTCCCAGTAAACAGCCCTGTCAGTTTGCGTGGTTCAGCTCGGTGTGAGTTAAAGTCGGTGTCTGGTTCCTGACAGCGAGGGCCGATAACTGTTCTGATGATGATCCCTTCATGTTCCCAGTTTGTAAAGTTCACTCTGCAGTGTTGCTGCTGCTGCTGCTGGGCCTGGAAATCAAACCACAAGCACGGTGGAGGAAGGTCAGAGATACTGAGATGTGATTATTTATGGATTTCTGTGAATCCAAACCAAACAGATATATGGTGGGAGAAAAACTACATGGAAATTTGTTTATATAAAACTCTGTAATCTGTATTTCTGCAGATTATAATGATTATTTCTCCTGGTTATGTAACAGTGTGGAGAGAAACACACTGTGCTTTCTGTACTCATGATGATGAAAAAGACACAAGTCGCTGGACCCAGCCGGTCGTAATCATGGTTAAATATTTGGCCGGACTCTTCTGCCACCAGCTTGTGACATCAAACAAACAAACAAACCAAATTTAGTTGGATGCGAGTGATGTTGTGTTTAATCACTCTAATTCCAATAATCGCCGCTCTGTTTTTGATCTCCACCAACTCCTGGGAGAAATATTTGGATCCATTGTGGCTAAATGCTTGATTATGTTTAGCGGCTCGTCTCTGGCTGCGTTTGTTTGTTTGCTGTTTGATGCCGAGTCGTTAGCGTGAAGTGGGATTTTAGCGCCTGCTGCTGCAGAGTGGCGCCGGGTGGGCAGTGGGCGTGAGGCACGACGGCGCTGTGACGGGACGGACAGCTAAAAGACAACTGAGGTCACACTTTCTGTCAAGAACTTGACAGAAATA
>JAFBJQ010001799.1:264134-341634 GCA_016785345.1 Trinectes maculatus
ATATATATATATATATATATATAATGTTCACAGCTCGATGAGTTTTCTTTTTAAAAAAAAAAAAGCTAAGTGAGGGTGATTAAGAAAAGCCAGTGTGTGTGTGTGTGTGTGTGTGGGGTTGTTGGACTTGTCTGAAAGGGTTTTCTAATGAAGCATAATGCAGTAAGTGGCCCCTGGTGAAGGACGAGCATGTGAGAAGCTGGAGGAGTTTGTCAGTACTGTAGATATCTAGGTGTGACTTTCTATAATGGCAGCAGTAACACCTGTGGGGGGCGGCGGCGAGGCTGCGTGGCTGCTGACTGAGATGTCGCCTGGCGCAGGGCAGTGATGGTGGAAAAGGCTGCGGGCGACCAGAAGGTGCGGCGGTCAAGTCATCTCTTGGTTACACCGATTGGCCGTGATGTGCTCAGGAGGAATTCCACGTGGAAGAAAAGCGGGATTAGAGAACGCCGCCGGAGCAGGTGGCGGGATTGGAAACGGGGACGGCGGCAGGCTGTTGGCTCAGCGGTTCAACCCTCTGATAACATTCTGGCCTTTGATGTAATCAAGTGCTGTCGGCGTGACAGAGCTGCGGCAAATATCTCGAGTTCAATGAAACGCCAGTCGGCCGAGACCAAACCGCTGCACGCCACTGTAGTGACACTGGAACACCTGGAACACCGGGTCTATAACGATGGGTCATGGAAATGGATCCAAATCAACATGGCCGCAGATATTGTCTTCCCTGTTTATCACCTATTCTCCAAACCCGGTCCAAACCTGGAAGCTGCATTACCCACAATGCAACTTGTCAGTCCCTTTTTTTTTCCATAAAATGAATCAGCACCACTATTTGATCATCCGTCACATGACTCCTGTGCGCCCGTTTAAAGGATTTAAAGAAAACGAGAAAAGAAACGTGTCGTCGTCGAGCTGATGACACAGAGATGAAAAACATGGAGGCCCGTCAGTCTCTTTTCAGTTTTTCTGTTGTCCACTTACTTATCTCCACCGGGTGGCGGGGGCGGGTGGGGGGGGGGTGCGTCATGTCTCGACCTGGATCATCTCATATAGGTGATTATATAATGAAGAGTTGGTTTCTGTTGTCCACTTACTTATCTCCACCGGGTGGCGGGGGCGGGTGGGGGGGGGGTGCGTCATGTCTCGACCTGGATCATCTCATATAGGTGATTATATAATGAAGAGTTGGTCTGTGGACACTTTACAGGTTCAAACGTGGCGGCGTGCAACAGAAATGATCAACGGCCAGAGTTCAGGGTGCTGCTGACACGAACTGCTTCACAGAAATCCAATCGAGCGACGACCTGACGTGACCTGACGTGACCTTTGTCCCGCCTCAGGAGAACCCATGCCCAATGTCCACGAAAAACGCGCTCTGATCCTGTATTTTTTCCAATTGCAGAACAGCAGGTTGGTGCTTTTTGAGTCGTGGCCCAAAGGGGAGTTTTTATGCCGAAAACCGATTTTTCAGTTTGCGAGTGAAAATTGAAAGTGGCGACAACGTGTTGGGGCAGCGGAGAGAGATCCGTGCTGTCGTTCCTGATTTGTTATCCTAAAAAAAAACCACACACGACACTAAAGGCAGAACAAGAAGTGATGTTGATATTAACACTCGGCGATGCTACTTAACCATTTCCTCCTCACCTCTCGCCATCATCAGACACAGGCTTCATCACAGCGTTTAGAAAAAGAGGGCAGTCGGGTGAAAAAGCTGCTCCACAGACGCCGAGTGGCTCACAGAGGATGAGCTCCCTCTGAACAGCAGACAGCCGCTCATTTTTCAGTCTGCCCACACATACTCTCCTGACCAAATATTCACCAGGCATGTAGGCAAACCATCCGTCTGCATTCCTGCAAACCGCCGAGCTCGGCAGAAACAGGAGTTTTATCACACGGGGCCCTTTCTGAAAGTCCAGCAAAGTTTCTTCATTAGAAGGACGAGTCGCGACCGATCATCAGATGTATTTATTTATTCCCAGAAACACATACGCATATAAATAAGTGGATCGTCGACAAAGCTTGGCAGGTGGCTGCAAATCACCGTTTTGTTGTGTGAAAAAGCGGAATCTGTCGCGTCTCTGGCAGAAAGCTGCACTTGAGGGTGACAGCCAGACTCGTTGACACGCGGGGTAGAATTATATTATTCACGGGCTGTTGTTATTACAGCGTGTGTAGCATATCAGATGAGGGAGCCTATTTGACCTGATGTAACGTTGCTATGTTTCAGGAAGTGACGATTCTGGTTTATTTGCGTGTATTTTATTCATCAGATGTTGAGTTGTGTGTTTTACAGCTTTGTCCGGTTTTGTGGTTTTGTTCCGGTTTTGTGGTTTTTGAGTCGCAGCCGGTATTTATTTATTTATTTATTTATTTATTTATTTATTTATTTATTTATTTCGCTTTCCTCTCATTCCGATGTCACAGTACAGCATATAGCACTTTCATGCCAACGAGCATCCGCTCTGCCTCTTTAATATCTACAGTTCACACAGTTGAGGGTTTCTAGGTTTCTCCGAATTCCGTTTTATCTCTGAATTTCAATCAGCCTCCTCTCTGTTTCCCAGCAGCCGGCACAACAAGCAGCCGATGTGTTCAGCGATACAAAGTTGAAAGTCTCCTCAGTACCATCGCTGTATTTCTATTTTTACACTGCGTGTATAAGGCCTCCACTGCTCATATACCATCATAATATATGAATTATGAACCTGATGCTGCTTTTGCAACTTTGCTTTAGCCTGAGGGGTCTTTTGGGAAGTTTTCCTGATTTCCCTCTCAGTTTCAGGGAAATATGAGTCTGGCACCAAGTGACAGCTCTCATGAAATATTGATGACGTGAGATATGATTCAGACGCGTCTCCGCACCTGTAAATGTTCCCGCCGGCGTCTCTAACGCCAACAACTCATGTGTGATCGTCTTTGGCCACATAGACGAAGGTGAAAATTGTCAAAACAAAAGAATCACTTTATGAAAGATGGGAAAACAGCTAAACAGAGTGGGGCCTCATTTTTATGTCATTAAATGAGTTTAGGAAAAGTCAGAAGGTTTTCTGTGCCATTTTTTTTGTCATACATGCAAAATGAGGTATGATAAAAAAAGAAACTTGTGGATAATAGAAATAAGCTGATATTACTTTGTCTCTATTATCACCCTTTAACTTAATAGTGGACTTGTTTAACTCGTTAGCCTCGTGATAAGGGTGATACTCATCAGCTTTTGTCGTTCTCCAGTTACCATGGAAAAGAGAATAAAGCCAATGCTGAAATGCATAATAAGATGCACAGTTGCATGACCTCTTTGCATAATGGAGTGTTCTTGTACAAATGCTCGTTTATCATCGGGTTCGAGAGCGATGTGTATTCATCATAATAGTCTCAACCAAAAGTCATTTTTATTCACAGTGCAGGCTTTGCAGAAACGAATGGGGTTGAAGTATCCGTGGTGTTCTCACTCACAGTCACACCCACACTCTTCCACTTTAATTAGATCACAAAGCATCACTGAACGTTCTCTGATTAGACACAACGATCCACACAATGACATCTTCACGACATCCGCAGCGACAGCCGACAAAGTCTCCTGCAGACGTTTTGAGCCACCTGGAAACAACAAGCCTTTTAGTTGACTTGTTAATTAATATTTGGAACAGTGAATGCTAATTATCCTCTTTCAAATTGAAAGTCGGATTATGCTCCAGAGTGAAAATCGGGACAAAGGAAAGGGCCTTCAAAAAGCCTGGAATTATTAACACTGTTTTTTTTTTAAAATCTGTAATATCAAAATCCAGTACAAAGTACAATAAGAAAATAACATGAACCATTTGACTGTTCTCTAAAGCAGGAGCCAAAATGCTAATGGTTCACACCACTCGGCGAGCGGTTTGTTTCCAGATGCAGTAAATGATAAATACAATTAATCAGTCCAAAAAAAAAATGGCCGACAACAGACCAACAAACACTGAGGAATGCACAGACGTTGCACACCAGTGTAAACTCATTCTGAATCCCTTCCAGTTGTGTTTTATAAAACCGCAGGGTTGTTATCGCACACACGCCATTATGTCCCCTGCAAAATGTGGTCAATTAAATTCTTCCTCGCTGTGACACAAACAGTCCAAACTTCATTTGAACTCATTCGGCCTTTTAGGGAACTTTAAATAAAGTAAAAGTAAAGTTAGTTTCCCTGTAACAGTCAACGCATGGACGTGATTTACAATCAAACAATCATAAGATGAGCTAAAGATTGTGAGTCTGTAGACACACGAGTCCTTTTGAAAGTTGTTCTCTCCTTTTGCACGCTGACAATCATTTTTATTTATTTTTTCTTTCCCTTTTACTCTTTTCGTTTTTTGCAGCACAGCGAAACGAGCACCATGCAGCGCTGAATCCCACAGCGTGGCGGCGCCGGAGAGCGCTGCCACGCAAATGCGTGTCCCATTTCAGAGTGAAAAGAGAGATAATTATTATGATACCAAATGATTGTCGGGGAGGGGGGTTGCTGCAAACAGGGATTAGCCAGATGTGCAGGATGTAGCTGTTGTGCAACAGCTACACCAAGAAAAAAACAAACAAACAGTGTTGATGCTGAGCTGTAATTAAGAATGAATTAAAGCCAAACAGACATTTCATTATATTAACCAATTAATAATGCGTTCTTTATTGCTCCTCAGCTTTTGCTGACTAAGCATCATAATATAATGTATGGAAAATGATGCCTGCTTTTCTCATTGAACAGCTGCACCCACCAAATATGAGGATGTTTGTGAAAATAATAGCTACAGCTGAATTCCTGAAATATTTAGGGTTTTTTTTTTAATGTTTTTGGAAAATGCTGTTCTTCCTGATAGGTTTGAACTATACATATTGTATAGTAGTTTCTTTTTTTTCTACGGCTTTGGCCGTACAGTGAGCGTTGTTAGTGTTGGGAACGACAGTCTAGCCTTGTGTCTTCCCTCTGTCTGGTGGTCAAAGCCGCCATCAGCCCATCCACAGTGACGAGTCAGGGGGAAAAGTTCAAATATTGGACTTTGCTGTGAAGCTGGTGTGGTGATGACATCCCAGTGTCAACATGGGCACAAAGGGATGAGAGGATTGCAAGCAGCTCCTCAGCCAGCTGGTCTATGTTTGAGACGTGGGAGATGAAGCTGTGATTGTCTGTGTAGATTCACCGATGCAGATCAATAATTCCCTCTCAGTATTCCCATTATCACCGTGAGTGACAGCGGTTTGCCGACTTGACAAACCCAGAACAACCGCATAAAAATACTGTTGCAGTTCACAATAAATGTCTAAATTTACATTATCACACGAGATTTAATTAACAGCTTATTTAACGAGTATGGCCGAGGTGTTGGTCACTGGAGACGGTTTTTGAACCTCAGATGATTTTTTTTTGTTGTTTTTTTCCTTTTCCTTTTTTTTTAACCACAGTGTCAGTGACGAGTGGGAGGTGTGTGGGGCATGTGTGGTTTAATTCACACCAGGAGTAAGGGCCTGTTCTCTCGATAATACTTGACTCCTGTTAAAAAAAAAAAAAAAAACGGTATGGGTATGGATGCACTTCTCCAAGATCTATCATGCATTTGATGTCAGCTCCGAACAGGAGAAGACAGCACTGGATAATACATCGACTGGAAAAGCAACATTAACACTGTCATGCTGTTGTAAAGTATAAATAATACATTCATCTGACTCGCTTTTCTATTTTTTTTCTTTTCCCTGTCGTGGTTACAGTAACGCAGGCCCAGCTCAACCTTTAATGCTTCTTCTTTATTTCCATTTCTTATGCATTATTGATTCGGCTGTCCGAGCTTTGCCCTCGACAAATTAGCAACATATCATTTATTCCCCATTTAAATGAACATTGTTGTAATAAAATGTGATTTTCAGTCAGCTGGACCGATTCCAAAGAGTCAGCCCGAGGGCCCATTAGGACCACTTAACATAACAGCATGAGGTGGGGTGGGAATAAACTATTCATCATGCTCCTCTATAATTTAACTCATCGTTCTGGGTGGTATTTTCACTGCAGGGAGCCGCTGCTGTTGATGTTGCGGTGGGCGTGGCCAAAGAGCAGACAGACAATTTGATCCGTCCCGCAAAACAAATCATTTTTCGGTGTCATTAAAAGGAAATAACAAAGTGGTAGACTGACACACTCTGGCGGTTCCCGTCTTGGGGCTGTGTGATTGTCAAATCACAGTCAACGCAAGTGAAAAACATATAGTTATTGTGTTTCTCTCCTGACAAGCGTCATGGAAGCTGTCAATGGAAGTGAAGGAGATGCAGATTGAGGTGCTTTTGGAGAGAAAAGGGAAAAATGCATTGAATCATTGGGCTCAGCGCAACAGCTGCCCTCTACTATATTTATTAAACGAAGCATTTCATCAGGGCTCAATGCTGTGCATGCTAATGAGTTTCACTTCCCTTGGAGGCAGACAATAAAGTTTGTACCTAACTATCTGTGACAATCTGCTGCGGCTGTTTTACAAAATTGTATTTTGCTCAGTTTGATCAGGTCTGAGTGACCAAAACATCAAGATGCATTGTGAAGAGAAGCAATGTGTAATTAGATAAGACCCTCAAAGTACAGTATATACAGTATAAGTACAGTACATCTGTGTACAGTGAAACCTCGACGTATGAACGTCTATACTTGCGAACTTTTCGAGATACGAACCGGAGATTCAAGATTTTTTTTGCCTCCTCTTACGAACCAAATTCGACTTCCGAACCCGAGCCCGGAAAAATTAAAAGTATTTCCCCGACTTACGAACGTTTCAACCTATGAACCCGATCACGGAACGAATTAAGTTCGTAAGTCGAGGTACCACTGTACTTGTCTGTCATTTCAGGAGATTCCATGTTTCATTGTCTTTCCATAAAAAATGTTCAACAACTTTTGTTGCGCCCTCTATTGTAAAGTTGCGGTTGTTTTTGTTGTCTCTCCAGTTGGGGTTGGGTGATTTGGTCTGTTGTGACAGGAACGTTTTCATGTACGGAAACACTCATTAAAGGGGAACAACCAGGGAAGAGTAGCAGAAGCTTGACTTGTCAGTGATACACACACACACACACACACACACACACACACACACACACACACACACACACATACATAAAACCTGCATTATCATCCGTGTGTGTATCGTGTAGCCAGGTCTAACTGTGCACAGCACTGTCAGAAAAAGTCACAGGCGGGAAGAAAAACACTTTTTAATTCCATCAAACTGTGCACAACACAACACAGCTTCAGAACAATTTATTCAATGCATTCTGCACAAATAGCAGTCACAGTGGCTGCTGACTCTCTCCCCTGCCCTTTCTGTCACATGTCTACTCTTCACTTCCTGTAGTGTGTGTGTGTGTGTGTGATGGTGAGCTGCAGTGTTTACGTGTTAACGCTCGGGGCTTTACCTGGTAGCCTTTTCATCACAGCAGCCTGAGCATTTTTAATGTATGCAAAACACTGGTCTAAGTACACCGCCTGGGTTTGCTTCTATGGAAAATATATTTTTAATAAATATTCATTATTTATAAACAGGCCTGTTCACATCGGTTCTTTCTTAAAGGTTAACTTTGTGGGAGTTTTCCCTGCTCAGGAAAAAAAAATAAAAACCTAGGTAGCTCGTTCTTACATATAATAGCTCTTGTTATTCTAGGGGGGTGGAGGTGGGAGGGTGGTCACACGTACATTATTTTACACTGTAATATTATATGGTATTGGTGTATTATATTAATGTGACCTCCATTCTGAGGCTTGATGTGCGAAAACAACATTTACTGGAACACTTGAAATACTGTTTATGCTGAGGGGACAAAGTGAGGTAGAGATGATACACAAGGACACTGAGGGAACAAGTGGGCAAAACATCCCTCATGATGTACACAACATTAAAAAAGTCGTCAGGAGACTTCATCTGACACATGATGGTCAAACAGCTTATGTAAATAACATGCTGAACTACACAAAGCTTTACCGCCTTTGTGTTTTTGCTTATATGAAGACGAGCTAACGGTTTCTCATGCTACTTGACTTAGTGTGCACTCTGTTTTAATCAAGACTTGAAATGACCTTTAAAATGTGACTGTTATCTGAGTGTAATAAATGGGGGGGGTTAGGAATAAAACATGGAGCGATCGTATTCTCCCGGTGGAGCTGCTTCTCTGTCGTTCCCGATAAGCCTAAGTCCAATATTCACTGCTCTGGCGGGGTTTTCATTAAATTGCGAACAAAACTTTTTGAACTTTTGCTGAAAAACACTGCGCTCTCATTATCAGCTCCCCCGCGGCTTGTGTTTGTTGTTGGGGAGGTAGTGTACCCTGGGTTTATCAGGCGGTGTAGGCTGAAAACAGAAGCAAGATCGATGAGAGCACTGACATCAAACTGCACAATCAACAACACCGTTTCCATCCAAATAGGTTTATTTAGTACCTACAAATTCCATAAACTGTGTCAAGACAAACCTAATAACCTTGATGAATTACTATCTATTGGTTTTTATCAAGGATTTTTACTTTTCACTTTACTAACAAACTTGAATTTACAGTATTAAAAAAGATCACAGCCGTCAGTTGACTCATATTTATTGTTGATATGATATTGATAATGTACGAAGCCCGCCTGGTGACATGGGTGGAAAAAAAATGTCATCAGAGTCTCAGAGTTAGGTTTTGTCTGTCTACATGGTTTGCCGTGGCTTTAACATTTAACACTTGAATTTAATTTTTACACTGAAGATACCTTTAACAGTCTATTGGCTCACAGCCTCCATGCTTGAGGTCTATAGTTTGTGGGTCTTGGCTGACTCCTCTGGCCTCATACCAGTTCCTGAATCTCTCTATGGCGGCATGTTGACATCTCTCTGGCTTCCATATGATTAAAAACAAAAAAACAAACAAACAAAAAAAAATCATTGCATCCAATGAAAACACCTCTCCCAACCCCAATGCCTCTCACAACTTCACTGAAAGCAACAAGCTATTATCAGTGTGGAGATAAGGAGAAGAGCTGATTACAATGGTTGTCAATACAGTTTGGTGTAAAGTGAGGAAGATACAAGTGAGCCTCTGTGCCAATGCCAGGGCTGCATCCAATCCTCTGCTGCTGAGGGTCATTGGCATTCACAGTCTGTCAGAGGATTCTACTCCTTCTGTTCCCTTAGAAACAACAGAGAGATGCTGGTGATCAGGGAATGGGGGCCGCCAGAGGTTGCGTTCATTCATGTGCTGGAAAAACAAATCTATTCAATTCTTTTCTATTTTAATGGGGGGGGAAATAATGTCAAGAGAAAGAAGAAGGGACAAAGAAGTGGGGAAAAACACGATCAAAAATTTTTATTATTTCAAAAGGTGGGAAAAAAATACTGCTGACTCAACAATATAAGAGCAATTGTTGTAATCGCGGAGTATTGTTTTCTAGATTATAGTTATAGTTTTCTGATTATTGTTATTTTGAAATGAAATATTTGTTGATCTTTGGCATCTCAATCATGAAATGAAAAGTGGTTTCTTTGCTTGAGAATGTGTTCCTCATTTTGTCTGACTGCGCAATTCAGTTCCCTCCATCCATTCATTTCTCCAGTGCTTCGTGAAGAACAGGTTTTGGGGACTGGTTTCCCAGACTGGTTTACCTCTGCCCACACAGTTCCTTCCAGCTCCTTCAATAGGATCGCTAGTCACTCCCAAGTCAATGTGGAATAAAAAATCCCTCTGGTGATTTCTGGGTCCACCTTGGGATCTACTCCCAATTAGATGTATAGCACGTTTTCTGATTATTGTTATTTTGAAATGAAATATTTGTTGATCTTTGGCATGTCAATCATGAAATGAAAAGTGGTTTCTTTGCTTGAGAATGTGTTCCTCATTTTGTCTGACTGCGCAATTCAGTTCCCTCCATCCATTCATTTCTCCAGTGCTTCGTGAAGAACAGGTTTTGGGGACTGGTTTCCCAGACTGGTTTACCTCTGCCCACACAGTTCCTTCCAGCTCCTTCAATAGGATCGCTAGTCACTCCCAAGTCAATGTGGAATAAAAAATCCCTCTGGTGATTTCTGGGTCCACCTTGGGATCTACTCCCAATTAGATGTATAGCACATCCTCCAAACCTGGAGAGGCAGCAGCTCTGCTAAGAGCTCCCTCTGGATTTCTGAACCCCTCACCCTGTCCGTAAGCCTGAGCTCAGCGTCCCTATGGAGGCAGCTCATTTAGGTTGGTTGCACCAGCACCATCTCCTTCTTTCAGTCTCTTGCCATGGATGAGTCTTACGCAACATCCACATTATAGCCAGCGCCACAGTCTCTTGCTCTGATCTCCACTTACAATATGTTGAGATAAAAAGAAAATAATACATACATTAAATAATCAATACATATTTATCAGGCTGAATCTTCTTTCATCTTGGAAGTATATGAGAATAGGTCACCTTGTTGGTTTAGATGTATAAACATATTAGTCAGTATTCTCCATTGGCATCAACAGAAAAACAAATCCTCCCCCACAAGCGAGCGCAAACCTGTGTTCACCCTGCAGGTGAACCCATCTAAATATCAGCCATTATCCCCATATTTAATTATGATTAGCGTGTCCTACCGCTCCATAACCGGTGGCTCTTATTGTAATAATAATGACTGCCTGCACAGTATAATTACACACAACAACAAACATAACGTCGAATACAAGAAGAGAATGTAGGAGCATCAGAGCATAACGACAATTTATGTTTGATATTGTGTGGAGGTAGGTAACTAGTTGTGGCCCTGCGTAGGACTGAGCTGATTTTACTGATGTTAACTGATTGATCTTTTCTATAAATTTCTTATTGTTCAAGTTCAAACTGGCAGTGGTGGGAAAACAAAATATCCAATATGAGTAAAGTATATGGAAAAACCTATCTGAATATTAAATCTCCTCTTTATCACAAACTTGCTTTTTTTATTTCTTACCAATTTTAGTTTACAATGATTTTTTTACAGACCAACACGGCCGCCTTTCGTGATTTCAACATAATTGTTTATCGCCTCTTCCCAAACCAATTTAGCAGCGCTTGTGTAAGAGCAGCGGAAAATGGCAGGAAAGAGAAATAAATGGTTTCCGATTAGGGAGAGGGGAGGGAGGGGGGCTCCCATTCAGAATATGACAGCCATGTTTTAAATTATGTCACATCCCGGCGCTCCCCTCCCTCTGCGGGAATGTCTCCTTTGGCACCCAGGAATTTTATTGCCCTACCTTCCCTCTGCTCTGGTGTCACTGGGGGACAAAAACCAGCGCTGACCCCACGGGGGCATCTGCTCAGCTCGCCACCTAGATGCACATTGTGACTCTAGAATAACTTCGCTGTCGGACGTCACGAGTCATTGTGTCGGGCCGTTTTTTGTGTCTCGGGACAAAGAGTGAAAGAGAGAAAAGAAAACAATCGCGATGCCTTTTCTGGAATGGCTCGGCTTGCCCTCTTTTATAATGCGAGTGGAGGTCGGCTTTGTTCGAACGCGGTGATAGTTGTCGTTTTAGAGAAAACAACTTTCAAAGCACATACCTATGTCTTGTAATTAGGTTAGCTGCCCCCCTCTGGCTCGAACCACTGGTGGCTGTGTCCTCTCCCGGGTTATTATTTTAACTTTGGAAAAATTATACAAGTTAAACTGATGTGTATGTGCTATGTATTCATTATCTTTCACTGAGCGGTAGTTGCCTAAACCTGGACCATGCAGAGGCTGTAATTGAGGCCTTTTATAACAATAGGTCTTTGTTATGAACATCATTTTAGTTTTATCTTTTTTACTTTTTGGAAAAATCTGGCAAAATCATTTGCTGTGATGGCAGAACATCTCCTTGTAGTGTTGGGGGAAAAAAAATCAGATCTTTTACTCAAGGCAAAGAACCAAAAATTGAATAGTAAGATAATAATGTGAAAATAAAAGATAAAAAGTAGTAAAAGTTCTTATGGGACTAAAAGTAGGATACATTCCTCTGAAATGTTAAGGTGTAAAGTTGTAAACAGGCTTTTTCGAATGGTGAAATATATGATTTATTTTGGCCCACTTGCAGAATTGTAGGATTGTTATCACACCTGTCTACAAGCTGGAGAGAGCAGGCTACGACATGAAAAGGAGACAATAAAATCTTTCCCTGTATCCACTTGAGTTGAACGTTGTATCGCAGCATCTTTATAGAAATTCAGTTTTGGTGCACAGGCCTGTTTTCAATGTATCTGATTCCCTGCCCCTTGCAAACGTTTCCGGCTCTGCGGTTGCGAGAGAGACCACATGTCTGAGGGTCTGAGGGTCCGCGTCTCTGCAGCAGATTGATGTTGATCAGCTGAAAAACCAGGCACCTTGATGCCTCTTCACTCAGCTGCCTTCATATCTTCAATGTTCCTTTTTTACCCCCCCTCGTCTCCATCCCCTGGTCTCTCATTCATTCTTCCCTCACCTCGCCGCCACCCAACCCCGTCACGTTGTTTTTCATCACCTCTCTCCGCCTTCCTGTCTGTTCCTCTCTGCCGCGGCAGGGAGGCCATGAGGTGTGCAGCTGTGCCAATGAATCAGGTTTCCTTATCTGCAGGCAGCTCAGCTACAGTCGAGTCAGCGAAGCAGACACAGACAGTTAGAGGTGCAAACACAAGCGGATAACAGCGGCGATGAAGACAGGCCTGCAATTTTTCACCCCCTGCTTATCGGGCCGTTTAATGAGTCCTGCAGCAGAGAAGGCAGCGAGTGTCGGTTCATCATCACAGCTCCGGGGGGGCAGGGGTGGGGGGGTGTCAGAATGTCTGGTCGCAGACATGTAACGATCCTTCTGTTGTGCCCAGTGAAAGCAGTGACGTATGATCATGTGTGATCCTGACTCCATCCCTGCCCGTCTCTGCCTGCCAGGCAGCATGAAGCGCAAACAGCCAAATAATGATAATAATCATAATCATAATCATAATAATAATCATAATAACACTGAAAACAAAGCTCAAATTCATTTTCAACCCTACTAAAGTAGAAAAGCAACTTGAAAACAAATGAAAATGAACATAAATTATCAATATAAAAATGAACCCTACATTGACCTGGGGCCTATTCCATAAAGCAGGGTTACCAAATAAGCCAGATTTATTTCGTTAGTCTGGCTTATTTTCCACTGAATCCACTGGCAAATAAGACAGACTAATGAAATAAGCCTGGCTTATTTGGTAATCCTGCTTTATGGAATAGGCCCCTGGTCTAACCTATTATTTATTTATTTATTTATTAAAAATTCTGATCCTTTTTAAAATCTCACATCACTGGCTCAGTTGGATGACACACACTGTGTGCTCATCGCACAACCTGGCATGTCTTTATTATGCCCACCTTGTACATTGTGATGGGGGAAACAAAAATGGAAAATGACACAGGGGCCTAAAGTCAGACTCGTCTAAACTCTCAAGGCATCAGCTCTGGTTATATATAAATCTATAAGACCCTCCACCTGGTGAAGCTCACCTCCACCCCGCGTGCAGACCTCACTGCTGATGGGAGGCGGCTCAGTGTTATGGACAGTTTTAATAACAGTCAGAACAGATCTATTCCCATATGGGTTCTGGAAATATATAGTGTGTTCTCCTGTGGCTAGTAAATTAAATTGTGCACAACAGTGTTACATAGCTGCACACAGAGCCCCCTGATTTTCAGACCTGGTCATCATCTTATACCTTTGTAGAATTTTTTTTTATCTCATTGAAAAGTTTTGAACTGTAAACCATTTTGAAAACTCCAGTTATGTTTATGTGTTCTGGTGAGTAGTGAAACAACGTGAGGATAGAAACAAATAAATATGGAGGATGTCAAACCATCAGTTGAAATCATCATAGAGTATCTTGTCATGTGCTTTTACTGTACAATTAAACATATTAGAATAAAGAAAAAACCCCGGATCGTCATCAAGATTTGATGCGTTTGGCACAGGTGTAAGCAGCAGGCTTGGAATAACACCATGCAGTATAGATGATGATGTCAGCTGTTTTAAGGGCACAAGGTTCACAAAGTTAATCAATAATAATAGTACATTGAAAAAATATAAATCTAAAAAGTCAAAATATAATCTGAATGTTATGTATGAATTACTGTATATTTTAATACATGGCGCAGCAGCAATTGGTACGGTCAACTCAAAAGCAGTTTCTTGTCTTATTTGATATTGATTTGGTTCATTGTAGGAAGTTTACAGCTCACTCAGCTCTGAGTCACTGGGTCTTGGTTGTCTGGTGGTTTCCCTGCAGGGCTAGAAATCAAAGTCAACCTCTTCATACAGTGCAAAAAAAAAAAAAGTTTTTTTTTCTCAAAGATTGAAAGTGGCAAAAATAGAAAGGGGTCAAAGCAACTTGACAGTGAGGGTAAGGCATCAAGGCCAATGTGGCCACAGGGCATATGATTTTTCTAGGAGGCAAAGGGTCAAGCTGAGGGAGCACGGCAGCAAAGGCCATAGGTCTGCTGTGAAATTTCCTGCCCTGGTAGCTGCCAGGTTTTGTTCAATGACGCCTCAGAAGTGCTAACTAATGCTAACATTTTGGACTTAAAAGAAACGCACAAGAAACATGAGTAGCTGTGATATTACTAATACAAGGTATTGTTGTGAGACCATTGGCTCTTTAATTTTACTGTCATGAATCAAAATATTTCCATTTAACCAATTGCAACTATTTGTTAAAATCTGAGATTTTTGGGGGGGATAAAAACTTGATTGAAGTCTTTAAATAATCAGTTGAACGAATGTTCTTGTGAGAGGTCACGTACACTCTCTATTTTCTAAAGCAACATGGTAAGAATTATTTTATTTTATTTTATTTTATAATATGGTGTTGTGAAGTGCATACATAGCAACATAAGAACTGAAGTCAGTTTCTTTGTATGTGTATCATATACCCAGCCTATAAAGTGGAATCTGCTCTCGAGACAGAATTTTATTTTGTAACTTGAATGCAACACTCATAATGGAAACTCGCTGTGTGTTAAGTGAAATCAGTTGTTTCTTTTGTAACACCGTTACTGAGTTCAGCTTTTTATGTCGTCTTTGAGACCCCATCTCTCACCAGTTGTTGATCCAACTTTCTTCTAAAGTGTATTGAACATTCTCTGAAACAACCCTGAAGTCACTGTTCAACCCTACATCTTTAATAAAACAGCAGGGGAACATTCAGCACGTTTGCGTTTTAATATTTGATTCATTCAATCACTAATTTATCAAAGCTTCCCTCGTGTGTAGCCTATGTACACTGGAGCCCACAAAAGCGATCCATTTGGCTGCCATGCAGACTGGTGGTGATTTCATGCTCCTGTAATTGTCTGACCCTCTATGTGAGATGCTTTGATTTGTTAATGTGTGTAAATGTGAAAAGTCATGCTTGACAAATGAGACTACATTACAACTGGTTCAGACATTTATCATTAGGACCATCCTTGTATAGCTCCATGCCACAAACACTGCTGTGCAGCCTATGGCTCCAAATGATAGCGCCCACTTCTGGGATGTTCTGGCTTGATTTTTTTTTTTTTGTACAATGGGAATAGATACACATTGTCCATGTTTATTTACCGGCTTTAACCTTTACATGATAAACAGTTCCTTACTCCTCCCCATCTCTCTGAGCCTTCCTTACACCATTTGAATTTTAGTGTAAAGGTGTTTATCCTCTTCACGTGAAAACATGTCAACATGTAAACATGTATGAATATCATTGCTATTCAGAAAACGTGGACCCAAACATTTAGCGGCTAGTTACGATCACATTCACTGTAGACATTTAATATTAACGGCACATCTGGCTGGAGGTGTCCCCATTTGCTCATGCTGAGTTTTGCTATATTATTATTCTGATGCCTACAAGTCATTTGTCTACAGTCATGGCTTTTCTTCTTTCCCGAGCCCTGGTGTGGAGGAGGACAGAGAGAGAGCGGAAAAGAACTAAATGGTATACTGTCATTAATGAGGCGTGAGATGATGAGAGGACAGTTCCTCATTATTGCCAATGAGTGCGATGCCCGCCAACCTGATATTACATGTGGCGATCGCCCTCTGGAGAATCTCACTCAACTGAGAGAGGGACTCCACTGCTCTCCCACTCTCCCAGACGCTTCATCTTTTGTCTTCACTCATTCTTTGACTAAACTTCTCACAAGTACAGAGAATTATGCTATATATATATTGTTATTATGTGTGTGTGTGTGTGTGTGTATGTATGTATGTATATATATATATATATACTGTATATATATATATATATATATAGAGAGAGAGAGAGAGAGAGAGAGAGAGAGAGAGAGAGGGGGAGAGAGAGAGAGGTGTGTACATAGATATATAAATAATACATACATACATACATATACACACACACACACACACACACACACACACACACATATATATAGTTTATGGAGCTGGGGTCCTCCATGTGTCCAGGTGGGATGTCAGGATGGATCATTGCTGTTTACATCAGCCCACTCATAGAACAATATGTGGCTATGTGTGCACTGAGCAGCACCATCTCACCCTGTGTCCTGAGATGAGGTTGGGGAGTTGGGATCCCACCCCCCCCCCCCACCCTCACCCCCCTCTCCTCCTCCCCCGTGCCTCAACATGTGTTCAGGCTGGAGGAGAGGGCAGCGTGACGTCACACAGGGCCGGCCTTGCCGTTTATTAGACAGGGGAGCAAAGTGCCAGGTCGCGAGACGCTCACACTGCAGCTCTGTCCGGCCGGCGGCAGAGGGAACACCGCAACTCCCCCAGACACTTCCTAGAAAACTCAGTCAACAGAAAAGACAGAAAGAAACAACAACAACAACACTGACTGACAAAGTGTCGCAACTCGCCTCACTCCCGTTTTCATGAAACTTGAACTAACTTTTTTGTTTTTGGTGTTTTTGTTTTTCTTTTCGAAACTCAAACAGCGGCACATCCACCGTGACACATGACTTTTGCGTTCTGAGGTTTGTTGTTGTTGTTGTTGTTTTGTTTTGATTTTGACGTCGGGATAAAGTTTTTTTCATTGACGACCCGTGATGGCTGTCCTGTCACTAGCGTTTCTACTTGTCGGACTTGTCCTGACCTCAGCCGACGAGGTAAGTGTCCCTCTCCTCCTCACGTCCACCCCGCATGACACGTTTAATGCACACGCACGTGATGCGTTTATACGCCCGATACGTTTAATGCACACGCACGTGATATGTTTCGCTGTGTTTCGCACGCGCTTCCCCTGTCAGATCCGTGCCCGTTAGTGTAGCCTCTTACATAAGAGCTGTCAGATAGAGGCAGTTTTGTTTTAGCAGCAGTGAACTGTTGCTACTTCTTCTTTCTCCTCTTTTCTTCTTCTTCTTCTTCTTCTTCTTCTTCTTCTTCTTCTTCTGTTGCTGCTGCTGCAGAACATGTCATCATGGCATCTATCAGCTTTAACTGAACCAGCCTTTTCTTCTCTTACAGGCTGCTCATGCTGATCGAGAAGGTGAGTCCTGTTTGTTTGTTTATTTATTTGTTTATTTATTTATGTTTCTTTTAAGAGTTGTGAGAAAGTTGTTGGGATTTTCCCACCCGGACACTCAGGGCAACTTGGTTGCAGTGGGATCAGTGTGGGAGGGGAGTGTGTAATACACCCCTACCCTCCCATAACACCCCACCCCCCCCCCCCCCCCCAACACACACACACACTCAAACACACACAATTCCCCCTACACACGCACACATACACACACACTATTCCCCCTACACACACACACACACACATAAATATTAAACCAGCAAACTGCTTCGAGGGCTTTGTTATACAGGAAAGAAAAGCCCACCTCTAAATCCTGCACATCTGTTATCCATTCTGCGGTTAAGGAATAAGTGAGCTGCAACAGTGTCCACGTAGGATCCTTTTACGCCCACCGTTATCTTCCCAACAACTCGAGGGCCTGTTCGCAGGAAGATGACAGCTACAGCTGGCAGTCACGTTTGTCGGTGGTCACCCATTGCCTGTATTGTGCCACTGTTTGCTCCACTTGGCCATTATCAGTCCCGTAAAGTGGCTACGTCACCCATTTAGTGTGGTTTTCTAGTAATCTCTCACCTCAGTGTTTCCTTCCGCCACAAAGTCAAGAGGTTGGACGCAGTCTCCGCTCGTACGAACAGATTGGTTCTACAGGGATTTGTTCTATCTTTAATTTTAGGAAAAACTGTTGTTTAACTTGCTGCATTTTCCCACTGATTTGTTTTGATTTTTAAAAAGAAAAAAAAATGTGTCAAAGGTGAGAAAGAAGCTCCTACCTGCCCAAACATCAAACAAAAATAACGTTTTCTCGTCCATCTGAGACCCGGATTTAATCTTTGGCTAGCTTTTGCCCATCCCATTATGCAAAGTGCACTTGGCAGCTTCTATCACCAGATTTTACTTTGTTGATAGGTCACATTGGCATTCGCTCCCGTTCCCACAACAAACAATCTGCTCCAGTCGTCCTTTGTGACCGGACTGGGAATACTTCTCTTGAAAAAAAGGATCTGTATGAAGTGTTGTGGTCCTCACCTGAGTACATTTGGTGTGTTCTGTCTAAGCAAAATGTACCCAGGGGGGAAATAAACCAGTTTGATTTGACTAGAGTGAACAGACAACTTAAAGTCTTCTCCACCGGTTATAAAATGTATGGAGAATCTGCCTCGCTTGATCTGCCACAACATTAAACCTCATTGATGGTCCTAATGCGGAGGCTGACTGTTCTAGTTTCACCACGTTCATGTCAAATGATACCCTCGTGATTTCTCTGTCCAGTGATGTGCCCAGACGTCCCAAACTCACCGAGTGACGCTTGTTTTGTCAATTTGCTCTGGCCAGAAATCCTTTAATAGTTATTTAGGTTTCTGATATAATGCATTTCTCCGTCACTGAAGTGATGGTGATTAATTCATAATACTTTTTTTTGTTGACCGTGATTTAAAACTCTTGCCCAGAATCTCACCTCACAGAACAAACACCTTTTTCTGGCTTTGGAATTAGAGTCTGACAATCTACCAGTCATGCCCATTTTGTCATCAGCCAGGTGTGCAGAGGCGTGAAAGCAGGCTGGTATGCAAGATGTTTGTTTAGGTTAGAGGGAGGTTAGACTTGTTTTCGACAACTCCATCCTTGCGGTCAGAGGATCTTTGGCTTGAGTCTCAGAGATTTGTTCAAGTTTACAGGTTTTCAAGTAGAAGTGACGTGTGTGTGTGTATACGTATATGTACGTATATATATATATATTTCACAACACTCTTTAAAGGGTGTTTGTATATCTGTGAGTCATTGTGCTTTAACTAAAGTTCTTTAACTAACGAATATAAATAGGCCTATTCAATTTGATTTATAAAAGTCAGTATTGGTATGACGCCAAATCCTTGATGGCACCACTTTGGGATGATGTAAAGAAGTATGGGGTGTATGATGCCAATTTCACTGTAGGTGTTTAGTGTTAATTGGTTGATTACCATCACCAAGACAATATGAACAATTTAATTAAGCAATTGACTATAATGGCCTTTAAGCCAGCAAATAACAGGTTTCAATGGTAATAAGTCCAAACAAACTATCAAGAACCCCACAAAAATTTGGAAAAAAGAAATAATGGCACAGCCTTTTTGGTCTACCATGTGGTCTTTTTAGAAGGAGCTTTAAAAATGACCACATGGTGGCGCTACCAACACAAAACATAATCATATTCCTTGGCCTATATCTTAAATTTCCATCAATATTGACAGATATCTCTCCCACCAGTCAGCATCCAAATAGATTATAGGACTTCGACAAATGTGTTGATGATACTAGATCAAAAAAGGAAGTAACATATGTTATGTGTTTATGATTGATAGTACTGGTTTTCAGTATGTTCAGTATTCTGTTAAATTAGTGAGTGACATCTGTAACTACTAATGTTGATGGAGACAAGGAAAGACATTCACCATAAATACTGCTATCCTTGCCTTTTCCTCTGCCGTGACAAAGACGTCATTATAAATAGACTGAGGAAATGACGGGCACTGGAAGCGTATCATTAAGTAACAGGAACAGTATCTATTTTTTTATTTTCAATGACAATGGCTGTGTGCAGTGGACCTTGAACTGGATTTGTTTATTTTTTGGATGTACGCTCTAATTGGATCATCATAGCCCCTAGTGTTAGAGACCTGTGATTTGAATCCAAGTCTTCAAGGCTATTAAGAAAGAATTAAAGCTCATTGAAGTTTTGAAATGTACAGAAATCTGCTCTGTTGTTTGCTTAGGGAAACATCTTAAACATTAGACTTGGGCTTCCTGGTGAGAAAAACCCTCACATTTGCAAACGCGCATTAATGAAATGAGCTAATTCTCGGCTTATCTGTAACCTTGTTCTCCCTTCAGAGTTGTCACTCTGGTCTTTGCACAAAAAGCAGACTGTGGGGTAGCATGTAATATTCTATCTCAGCTTACTTCAGCTGTACACGTTGCAAAACCTTTTCAGGTGTTTAACAACTGGCTCTGTGTCTTTCATGTTTGCACAGGGAGTAAAATTAACATGATGTAACTGTGAGGTATTTGCCCTGTAAAAAGGTCCTTGATGTTTCTGCATGTTCTGAAAATCAGGCACGTGCCTGCTGTCTGCTTCACTCGTGGGCTTATAACAGATGAGCTTCATTTTCCCATTTGTGTTTCTCATGGTGATCATCAAGCTTCGTCCATCCCTCAAAGCAGAATTAGTCATTTTGTTGTGTCACATCATCAAAATTCATGCGACTTCTGCTTTTCAAAAAACCATAGAGACTGTGATTTGTAAAGCATGTAATTTCCCAGACGTGTAATTTAAGATTCACCACTGACACGTGCTTGAACGTCTTAAAGTCAAAACCTAGAGGATAATTACAAGGTTTTGCTGTTCGTGGTCAATCTTTTTCCCCCCAACCAAAACCAATCAAAAGTGTTGTGCATTTGTATGCCATAGCACACATTGCAAAAAGCCCAAAACTGAGTGGAAATTTCCTTTAACGGTCCACACTTTATTTCTTGTAAAACTGAGTTGATCTACAATTTGTCAGTGAACAAGGGCCTGGGGATTAATGGCGATTAGTATATTTTGTGGGATCCATATTTTTAAGGCGGTGAAGTATTTACTTTAGAAACAGCCTCTGGAGAAAAGGTTTTTCTTTTCCACTGTTTCTAACTACAGTGATTGATTTGTGCAACACTTAATTCAATGAAGCGCTGCATTGATTTTGTGCCTCCGTGTGTTTTATATAACCATATATTGAAGGTCACTGGGTTTTGCTCAACAAACTGAAGATATCATTTCTGTCGCTGGAATCAGTGTTTTGTTTTTATTTTTAAAAAATGTTTAAATCTGTTGATTTTTTTTAATTTACAAAAAAAGATCAACAGATTGACTGCGGATGAAGATGAAAAGTACAGTTGTTTATATCAGAAGAAAACTAGGGCTCAAGTCTAATCTTCTCATTCGCTTTATATCACATGAAACTTTTGAAAAATAAAACTGATAATTGTGTGTCTTGTAAAATTAAGAAAAGCAATCCTCAGTGTCATTGTGTTGTTTGACAGGCCAGCTGAGGAGTCGCCTGAAGGAATTTGGCCTGGTCACTCCCTTCAGCACCGACTCTCGTGGACACTACCTGTCTCACCTGCTCTCGGCCACTCACAAGCAGCGGGTCAAGAGGGAGGTGTTTTCCTCCAGTGAATCGGAACAGAAACTTTTCTTCAACATCACCGCCTTCGGGAAGGAGTTCCACCTTCGCCTGCGCCCAAACAACAGGCTGGTGGCCCCCGGTGCTGTGGTGGAATGGCACGACGATGACCAAGGATTCAGGAATACCAGCAACGGTGTGGGTGACAATGCCAGCACTGGTGCCAACCGGACCGAACCTGGCAGCGCGAGGGAGCGGATACTGCGACGGGAGCTGCTTAAGACAGACTGCACCTTTATTGGTGACATCTCAGACGTCCCTGGGGCCTCGGTTGCTATTAACAACTGCGACGGACTGGTAAGTCCTCCTCAGCCATAAACCTTCTTACCCCTCCGCCCCTTCAAACCCTATCTTTTCATTACAAAGTGCCATGACCTTATCAACTGACACTGAGGGATTTTAGATGTTCGTAACTCCCAAGTTAAGCATTTCTTTACGTCAGCACTCAGAATTTTTACAGCACGTTGTTCTCCAACATATTCTTCAGGCGGACAGACGGAATAGCTTTTTGTACGGAAGTTTGTCACGGGTGAGTAGGCCTCCATTGCCTCCACAAACCCAGGGGGTTTCCCCCCCAGCGTCTTCCCAACATAAAACACAAGTCTCCTTTGTGCTCCTCAAAAGTCTGCAGACCTATCCTCCCCATCACCCCTCATAAAACACTTGAACAGTAACTGGGAAATGACCTGGGCCAAAAACTTCTATATTAGTCCAGCGAAACATCTCTGCATTCAAGGAAAGTCTCAGTTAGCAAAGCCCATCAAATGTTCTGGTTCCCAGATTTTTTTTTTTTTGTCCTTTTAGCAAAAAAAGAAAATCCTCTGTGAAAAAAACAAAACAAAAATGAATCCCTGCTAACGAGCACAGTCTGCGTAGCTGCGGTCAGATATTGCTCAAGTGTACTTTATTCCATAAGAGGAAACAGGTGTGCTACGCCAGCACTCAGTGCCAGTTGGATGGCAGTGTGTTTGTTTTGTCCCAAAATGACAGTGATGAGTTGGTAATATGAGACGAAGAGAGTCATCTCATGCTTTAATAATTTTTGGGAATCTGATTCACATGAATGGAGAAATCCCTGTGTAAAAGTAAAGAGTTCACTGTAGTTCATGGATCCTTGCTGCTCGTCAAGCTGCCGTTGTGACGTCAATACTGTGGAGTTGTTTCAGACTTAAATAACACTTATCAACAATTACTCAATGCAACGGTGTGATTCAGAGTCAGATTCAGAGGTACTCATCAATGAATGGCTGTCTTGGGTGTTTTTGTCTGGAAGTCCAGACTAAGACATCTAAACAGCATTTGGGCAGATTGCCATGAGAGCCTCATAGATAGGTGAGGTCCTTAGATGGATTGCCAAATGTGACCCCACACTCATGCTGGAATCAGTTAATCAGACCCTTCACCCAGCTGCATGAACTCACAATTGCTCACTATTTTAGGATATTACTTTTGCTAATGAAATAGTTATTCAAACTATCTCTCTTTGCGCATGCTATCAAAGTTGACCGTTATACTTACAGTATACTTTAAAGGTTTATGGCACCAGGCTATAACCTCACAGCTTTAAACACTGCTGCACTTTGTCACGTTAATTAACGACGACATCAGCTGTAGATGCAGATCAATAAATCTTTGGTTTACGTTTCCTCTGGAGTAACTTGTTCATAGCAGTTAAAAACAAAACAAAGCAAAAAACATCAGCCTTCTGGATTTATATGTCCTCAGTGGGTGGTAGCCGGCTACATTTTCTGCACGTCAGTGTCCAATGCACTTTAATATGTTAAACTAAAGTGTACCAGACCTACAGAGTTTAAGGCTTAATGCACTGGTTTTCCTTTTGTAAAGGTATAACCTGGCATCAACATCAGCCTACCCGTCGGGATCCACTTAAAGAGTGACATGTTAAAAGGGAGCAAAAGTGCCTCAAGGACAAGGAGGTTAAATCACTGTGAAATACAAGTGGAGATCATGTGGCCTGTGTGGCATGATGTCTGTGTGAATGTTCTCAGCTTTCCATTTTCACAATATGTCTAAAAGGTGCTCTGCAGAGGCTCACTTCATTATCTCCACATTAAAACACTTGAAACAGGGCAACACACGCCGTGTTAGATTGCTTCAGGCAGAAAATGAGATGTCCATTTTCGACAGTTTTGCTGGCCAGCAATTACTTTGTGTGATTTGGTTTTTGTATTTGTCTTGTTTTGTTTTTCTTTTAATCGGGTGGGTTAAAACTTTCATAAAGAAACTTTTTAATTATTTTCTTTGACTTGAAACACCCATTTAAACATCACAAAACATCTGTGATTGTCATTTTAAAGTGCTACAATGACTCATCCAAAGGATGAGCCATACTTCTGTTTTGTTCAAACCTTAAAGCTATCCAGGTTCGATTAACAGAAAGTCAATTAATAGAAAATATTTGGTCAATTAATTAACAGTTTAATTACTCATCAAAATCAATAAGGTTCCCAGTGTGAATCCTGATTCTGGTTTCACAGGAGTGTTTCTTTGATGAATTACATTTATCAAAGAAACACATCAAATTTATGATGAGTGACACGATACAGAATATTTCAGATTGTTGCTTTCCTTCAGCTGAAGGTAGATTTGTGACATTCAGCTGTTGATGCCATTTATTGTGTAAACGTAGCTTTCATGCTTTCAGAACTGTGCTGATCATCAATCATCATATTAAGTGTATCTTTGGAAAACTAACAGGCTCAATGTTGCAGTCAATTCTGCTGTATTTGTATTATCAAGGGCGATATAATTAAATAAATTACCCAGTGGGCAAAGTAGAGAACTGCCCGGAGGCCCCCACAAGCTTGAGGCAAACGCCATAAAATTTGCATGTACCGGTACACATTAAGTTTGTATGAAATTCACACAGAGCAGATACATTGGCATCTTTGCTGAATCCTCCATTTTTCATCAGGTAGCCCTATTCTCCTGAGTAAACCTATGTCCAGAAGTCATTATAGGACACGAGCCTGTAGCTGCAAATTACAAAACTCCATATTTGGCTCTGTTATTTGAGTCATGAGTTACAAAGTCTGTCACCTATTAGGTTTGTTGACCCTTGTAAACTCAACATACAGGCCCAAGCATATCCCAAGAGATATGTGATAATAGATCATTTATTTATAAGCTAATATATATTCGTAGACATACGTTTTATTTTACATTTGACTTTTAAAAACATTGCTGCAGACTTTTCGTTTAAAAACACCAGTTCAACCAATTAAGGTCGTATTTCCTGAAGTGAAGGCCGGTAAGCGTCTCTGTGTGAAACTCTAAAAATAATGTCTTAAAATATAACAATGGCAGCGTCAGACACACAAACAGAGATAATACCAGTCAGACCTCTAAGTGAGTCCATGATTTACCCATTTCCTTTCGTCGGTGCAAGAGGAAGCACTTTGTCACTTAGACAGTTTCCGTCTTTCTTGTCCGAGACATTTATAGTTGAACCTCACAGGAGAGTCGGGCGCGAGAGGGGGCCACACAGGATGTAAGGAGTTTTGCTTTGTATAATACTGTTGTGGCAGGATGTCACTTTGAAGACTCCAGAAGCCATCACAGGTCAGTTGCGTTTCCCAGTGGAAACCCCAAGGATGATCTCAGATGACTGCCACTGCTCTAAAGCACCACATTACAGTGTACTGTTCTGTCAATGGTTTCTTAATAGAATTAAAACAATGGTCACAATTAGAATAATACATGAAGGCGCTTCTATAAATTCTGGATAGGTTTTACATTTTATATATATCTTTTTTTTGTCAGAAATACCTGTTTTGCTTTTTACTGACAATGTGGGGACTCTTTTGCACCATGTAATCAGACAGTCATTTATCCTTTCCCCTCTATTTTTCCCTTCATTTTCTGCTCTGCCAGAATCATTTTCCAAGCAGGGCACCTTATTCAAGGTAAACCATGGTGATCAGTACCCTGCTGCAGCAGGAAGCTGCGTATTCTAATGACACAAAACTGAAGAGCTGCACACGATATCTATGTGACTGTCAGTCAACCTCATTTGCCCCCTTTTTTTTTGAGCTAAAATTGGAAATAAATTCAGTTTAAACGTAAAGCATTTTACAGAAATCCATTCAGGTACTGTTTTGATCATAGAACAAATACATCGTCAAGCCATAAATAATATGTTCATAAATCGAATTAGAAAAGTAATGTTGACATACCGAAGGCCAGTCTATGTACTTAACCTTTTTCTTTATCATATCACATGCTTTTTTTTCTCCTATACGCTTTGAAGAGCCTATAGGAGAGCCCTCAGGTAAATAATATATATGAAGGCCAGTTCCAGTGTTTTGATTTGTCCTTCTTGGGCTACTGCAGAAACATTGCATACCAGGGTGATGGAGGCATATGTAAACAGTAACATTTCCTAAACAATATAATCATTATACTTATACACTACTAAAACCCTAGTTATGAGTATTCTGTTTACACTGATAGAGCACACTTTAAAATGGACACGGGTACATAGTCTGCAGCTCATTTGCACGTTTTCTCCAAATGTTCTCGTCACTATGAGTGGAGGTAAAAATCTGTCAAACCAAAACGTGACTGGCCTGCGACAGTGTGACGCTCCGCTCTGCTACATGACTGTTTGGTTTGATGGCTTCTGTTATGCGGAGCGCGATCATCGGCTCTGTCGTTGGCGGCGTCAATCCAAAGCACGCAGGACCGCATAACTCAACATCAAACACTCGCCAAAGCAGTGGTTGCTGATGAAAAAGCCCGTTGTTGAGGGCCAGTGGACTTTGATCTCAAGTGGTAGCCCTGGCCCTTGCTAGGTGTGTGTTTTACTGTTTCTTAATTATAGCCAGGCTGCTGTCTGGAAGTCTTTACTGCAGTGGGCAGGCGAGCAGGCATGCAGCCTGACTGCTGAATGCTTACGAGGCAGAGACTTCCTCAGCAGCGAATGGGGGTGAGGCGATGGTGATCTCTGCTGCCCTGTGTGGGAGACCGACTTCATGTTGCATGAATGTCAGAAAAGAAAAAACACAGAGTGTGGTGACGAAATGAAAAAAAAAAAAAAACAGTGATGAGCTCTGTTTTCTGCCTCTTCCATACATGGACCAGATCCTGACCTGAAACGGAGGAGTCTGCTGGCTTTGGAGCTCATTTCTTTCCCATGGTTACGCCAGTCAATCATGATGTGACTTTTCACAGGACCTCAATAAAGCACCAACTCAGATTTACATGATTTTTAAATTTTATGATGGATAACTGTCATAGCTATTAGAAAGCTACAGTCATGTGGAATATAGCAAACAGCGCTCCGGGTTGGAATTTTGCATGGATAAGCGAGTCAACAGAATAATTGATATAATTGTTTACATTTGAATGATTATGCCACAAAGTCCTACAAAAGTTCCACATCGTGTCACATGGGAGGGATAATGATAATGATGATTTTTGTTTGAGGATGATGGTTTTAATATTTAATTAATAACAATTAAATAATAATTGAGGTTATAGCCCCGTTCTCTTGATCTGCCACTCATACAGACATGAAAGCTGGTCCAAGTTCACGTCTTTGAAACTCTTCCACTGTTCACTGTGGAAATATGGGCTCCATGAAGCCAATGGCTTCCGTTTAGAGGCTGTAATGACTGTGTTTTATTCTGGAACCACACCTGGTCTGTGTGGTGGTTTTAATGCAGGGATGGCAGTTTTACGAGTACAGTATGTTCATCGTAAACAGCCAGAGGAAGGAGGGAACGCGGCCTCCGCCGAGGGTGATTGGTCGGGTCAGGCTTCTGTACACGTGGACGAATCGCATGGCAAATGTCTCTTTTTTTTTTTTTTTAAAGTGAGGATTCGAGCAAACGTGGGAGGAATGCAACTGACCTTGACATGTTGGCCAAGTTTATACTGTATCATTCGCATCTTCCTCCCCCAACACGACTCTAAACTCCTGCCTGCCTCTTAATGTTCCCTCAAGTGCTCCAAGGGTGAGGGTCTTAGTGGGGATATTTCACAGTGGCACCATGGAGAGAAGGTCTGATGTAGTGTGTGTGTTTGCACTTTAGGTCTCGGGATGTCGTCTCTGACTGTTTTGTTTATCCAGATATGGCGAGCAGGGAAGATGGTTGTGAAAAATGATTATCTGCTGCTAAAAGTGACTTGGACAGGAAGCTCCCTCGCATGTCTGTGAAATAGCCTGGGATCCGTGGTAATTTAGCATTTAGCTTGCTTTGTTCCAGGCTGGATTTTAATCTTTGTGGAGTCACAGGATATGAAGCCAGACAAAGCCAAGAGAGCCAATAAAGATAAACGTCCATAACTCTGCTTAGTTCTAACATGGAGGGGGAAAAAAAGATTTTCAAGTTGTTACTTCTTCTTTGGTCACTGTCAGTATCTCCATGTGTCAAGGTGGCCTCAGAGGTTACTTCCCCATTTAGCGCCGCAATGTTGAAGAGCATCAGGAGCTGATGGATCTGTGGTTTTACTGATCCTCCAGGTGAAGGAGGGAGTGACTCACTCGATTGATCACTTGAAGAAGTGGATGAGCTGCTTTTATCTACTTCCACCTGACACTGGATAAAAGCGCTATCTTCAGATCTATTCCACAGTGCTGTCTGGCAGTTCTATACCTTCTGCTCACTCACACCTGCATTTATATATATTTTAGTCACTTTGACTCATTCTGGAAAATTGTTGACCTGTTCCATCCCACAATAAGAAACATCAAAATCTGTGGCCTGGATGATCCCATTTGGTGCATGTCCGCGTGTGTGGAAGGCAAATCTCTTCATTTCATGGCCGTCTCTGCCATTGTAGGTCATGTTGATTCTGGCGAATCGTCTGTCATCTGGGACCAGATGAATGCTTCTCTTATTGTGTACACGTCATTTCTTTTCTCAATGTTTTTTTTCATTCAGAAGAATATGACCTTTCTTTTCCGTAATAAAGCCTGGCAGCTCTGTGTGCATGACAGCCTCCACAGTGAAAATTAGTATTTTTTTTTTCCTTGCGTAATGCTACGGATGACAGGAAGCTGTCAGAACACGTCCTGCACCTGTGCTCTTCTTCAAGCACAACAAAAGCACGGAGAGCAGGAACAGGAATGTTCGGACGCAGTTTCTCACTGCGGAGTTATTCAGAAGTTAGTGTAATAATAATAATGATGATAATAATGATAAACGCTCTCACAAAGACACGATTATAGTCTTTAAAACACACACTAAAGCAGCATTATGTAGGAAAGTGCAATAAATAACAAGCTCATTTTTATTATTCATATATTCCGTTGTAAAGTGTTCCCAATTTCAGATCTGGGACAGGCACGTGATAGATAATGAGATCCCATCCTTTGTCATTGTGCCGCTCAGAGTCTGCGCTCAAAGAGAAATGAAAGTGTTTGATTTGGTGCCATAAATCCATGTGGCTCAGATCTGAGTGTTTCTTTTTATTCTTCCTTCTCAAATTCCTGTTTGACGACGCGACATGGGATCTGTGTCTGTGTCTGTGTCTGTCCTCATGCCACGACGCACCCGCTTTTATTTTTCACGACAAACAAACAGTGAGCTGCATGGAAGTACCTGAAAGCGAGCATGAAATACAGGTTTAGCCTTAGTCATTTGTTTCCACTGAGCAGGACAGCTGGAGAAAAAAAAACAAAAAAAACCCAAATCTGGTCTTGGCAGATGGTGGACTGACAGACAGACGAGCAGGAGGCAGAGGTCAGACGAGCTCTGTCTGCGTGTCTGACTGTTGATATTAACCAGCGGCTCTGTGAGACCTCGCCACATCTTAATGTGTGTGTCATGTTGCATAATTGGCAAGGCGGTGTGCACTGCTGTGTCTGTGGTGTGTGTGTGTGTGTGTGTGTGAGACTCACAAGTGTAAACACACAGCAGGCCCAATGGGGAATGCATCGCCTGCAGTATCCTTTCAAAATAAAAGCACGGCGTTCAGAGCAGGATTTCCAACAGAATCTTTCGGTGTCAGTCCGACCAGGCACTGCCTCTTTTCATCGACAATGCTCAGATTCATGGAGTGCGACAAAATCCAGCGGCCTAAACTTTTGGCCTAGGAGACATAAAAGAGCGTTCTGGAGTTGACGTATCTGCAGCTGCCGCAAAGGGAGAGGGGGGCAAAAAAAAAAAAGCAAAGAAAATATCCTTTTTGATTAGGAATAGAAAGCGAGCCAGTTCCTCTTTGCAGTTACCTGAAGTCAGGCACAAGCGTTTTATTCACTAATAGTTCTTAATGTTCCTTGTTGACTTGTTGCACAGGCTTGACCCCAGAGCTGTTTGGGTATATGGTTTGAGGTGCAGGAGGGGAGGCACACCAAGATATGCAAAGCCAAGCTGCTCCATCCAACTTCTCTCCTCAGCAGCTCAGGGTTCAGCTCAGTCAGTGTGCTGCTTCTATTGATATTTACAGTATGTGTTCAAGCATTTTTAATCACGACCTATATAAACTTGAGAGGAGCCCACATTTTCTGTTGTCGTTTCAGACGGACATTGAGAGCCATTCACCGACAGTTTAAATCAAACGCGGACCCCTGGCCGCCTCCTCAGCGCCGTCAGTAAATGTTAATGTAAATGTTAGCTCTGCACGGCGAAGCGGCACAAAGAGACAGCTCGAAAATAAACGATCATATTGTTTCTGAGAGTGCAAGCGGTTTCACCTCTCTCTGCCCTCATCGCATTAAACACCACATCTCTGACTTTGTTATCATAATCTTTCAGGATTTTTTTTTTTTTACATGATAATATTGGGTTGGTTTTTTTTTAACAGTTTTTGAGAAATCAATAAACTTTGAGGTTGAAGTGAAAAGTACTGAGGATCTCCATTAGAGGATTTATTATCATTTTTATTTGGACCAAATACACTTTATTTTTCCTCCAGCTTTCGTCGAATATAGTGAATCAGTCCCCAAAATAGTCTCGGCTTCTTCTCCCGAGGTTTTGAAGACTTTCAGTGCCCCCTTTGCAAAATCACAAGAAATGAACCTGTGTGTCTTTGCCCCTTAAGGTTCCTTAAAGACCCGGGATGAAAATGGCAGGTAATGATGACGAAGGTTTGCTCACATTTTTGAAAGCAAACACACCTTTAAACAACACAGAGGGTGAAAGGTGGCAGTGTCCCGGCTGAATCCAGACCTTTTTTCAATGTTGCAGTCCCTCAAGTTTTTTTTTTTTTTTTTTTAAACGAAAGCATGTTCATAGCGACCTCCTTAAGAAGTTTAGACTGAAAGAGACTGTTTTTTGAAAAACTGGAGCCCTTCAGCTGAATCCCATATGTTTTTGTTGGCAGACGAGTGCTGTCTGCTTGGCCGGGGCTGATGTTGGGGATATTAAACTGATGGAACACAGGACTCTTGATCCCTTTTTTGAGGCTTTTTTTTTTTTTTTTTTTTAAACGAAAGCACGTTCATAGCGACCTCCTTAAGAAGTTTAGACTGAAAGAGACTGTTTTTTGAAAAACTGGAGCCCTTCAGCTGAATCCCATATGTTTTTGTTGGCAGACGAGTGCTGTCTGCTTGGCCGGGGCTGATGTTGGGGATATTAAACTGATGGAACACAGGACTCTTGATCCCTTTTTTGAGGCTTGTGTTTAGGTACCAACTGGCTGAGCCTCTATCAGACACCTGCCATTGTCTCCTCTGATCCTGGATATCACTGGATACGCAGTGGCAAAGAGATGAGTCATCTCTCAACCCTTGAGAGAGCAGCAGTATCCGGATTTAGTTGTAATGTGATGTGAAAATGTGTAGCTTTCACAGTTTTTACACTAATTATGGCTTCAATGCCAGACAATCATCCACCATCCATCACACGTGTTCCTCCTTCAGGGAGATGTATGCTTTCGGATTGTGTCAGAGCTGCCTTTGTGATACCATTTTTTTATTTTATTATTTTTTTTTTTTGCAGTTTTAATGTGGGTGAATGGGTTTGTTATTCCAGCACATGCATGACTGATCAGATAATCACATGCATGCTCCAGCTCGCCCATAATCGAACCTGGTTTTATTCAGCCGATAAAATTAAATTCAAAACACACAGACTGTTGAATGTGTAATAAGTCCGATCGTTACGGCCCCGTAGCACCGCGTGACCTTATCTTTGTTGTGCCGTTCGCTTTTATGGCTGCAGCCTGTGACCGTTCTAATCATCCGGTCACTTGAACTCAACCTTTTTCCGTTTGTGAACTTTTAGAACTAATCTATGTCTACTCAGGCCCATTATTATGGGGAGTTCTCCATTAATCATGGGGTTTGGTGATTCGGTTTCCAGAGCTACACGTCCACATGTCAAATTGTCCTTGAGGCAGACACCGCGCCGCAGAATGCTCTCAGTGGTTGGAGCAGCGCTGTGCACAGTAGCTCTGCCACCAACAGTTTGTGGATGGGTAAATTGTGCACTGCTGTGACTGTTATTGTTGAAAAATGCAAAGATATGTAAGAGCGGTGTGTTTCACTTTTTAGGTTCAGCGCTAAAAAGTCACCAGTTGCATTTGCACTTTTGTCCCCTAAGGTTTTGCCTTGATTTATTCAAGGGCGTTTCAGAGCCCTGATGAGAATGAGCCAGTATTTTACAAAAGTAAGAAAGAAGTACTAAACATCTGCTCATCCCTCGGGTTCATCTTCTGACCCTCTTTGAGGTTGTTGTTCTTGGCTTGGTGTCTTTGGTGTATTTTATTTTTTCAACACTACTGTAAAGCATTTTTACTGCAGCACAAAAATCCCCTCGGGTCGTTCAGCCAGACCAGGGCTGCACCCAATCATTTGTTTTCATTATACAATTAAACATTGAATCATTAAACAGTCAGGGAATGGTAAAAGAATCTCATTTCATTCTGCTGGAGTAGATGAAACAGCGTTAAATTAACCAACTGGGTGGGCATGAATGATATGCAGCATAAAAATCAGTCAATCAATCAGCAATCACTCCCACTACTGCAGTGTTTCCACAGAGAGTCAGTGCAAGATGAAGAAGATGATGATGACACAGTGGAGGAGGCGAGGCACAGAAGAGAGCATGGTGCTCACTGTGGAGCTATACAGCACCAAGCTGATGATTTAAAGTCAAATAAATATTGATTCTTAGCCTTTAAAATAACTGTGAAGTCTATAAAGTGCAATGGGTGAAAGTAGTGTTCAGGCTGGGTTCAGTAGTTTAATGGGCCAGCGAGCTGCTCTCTGTGACTATATGAGCTCTTAGGATACATTAAAATGCCCTGATTAATGATGCGAGCTACAGAAATTTGCTCCTGACTCGCGACCAAAGAGCAGCGTCGCTTTAAAACCATCAGCAGGACCAGGCCCAAGGTGCCAGGAAACAGTGGCTAATAGTTGGAGGCCGTGCTGGATTGTTGCTCATATTCAGTCAGTGCGACTCGCGATAGCACAGGCCCAGACTGCTCGGAACATGTGGATCCCAGATTTATAAATGACATCGTTAGACTGCCACGGCGATCCTGGACGAGGATGGTCATATTTTGACGATTGGTCGCTTCCTCTGTGCAGAGCCAAAACTGAACTGCACACGTGTGGCCACTAGAGGGGCCACAAGAAACTTTAAAATACTCCACAAGCCTTGCTTGTTTGTTTTTTTTTTTGATAAATGTATTTGATTGTAATCTCATCTCATTATAGTGGTTACATGAACTGTTCTGTTTTTGCAACACATCCCGCAACAAAACTGATTACGAGTGTGTTTATTATTGGTGCTCAACTAATTAATCACTGAAATAGTTAATGAAGAGTTAATACTTTACAGAGGGAGCCAATGCAGTGGGGCGCCAATTAAAGGCCCTTAAGGGCCATGAACTCGATTAACCACCGGCCTCAGTTAGTCACTCTGCACAGTTCTGTTACTGACAGATTATATATTACACCACTCCAAGTCAAGCAATCACTCAAGTGTGTCCCTCCGTTATTCAGCCCGCAGCTGTCCAAATTACTTTTGTTTATCAGGAGGACTCTGTGTATGAGAATATGAGAAATCCATTCCACAGGCCATTTTAATTTCTTCATTTATGTTTTTTCATTATTTACTTATGTTGCCTCGCACAGATGATGATGTTGATTTACGAAGACTCCTTGTCTGGTTAGCATTTAATAGCATTGAGATAGTCACATGAAATTCATCGGAGCCTGAGAAGGCCGAGTCTCTTTTGTGATAAATGGTCTTTTAAGCGGCGCACTATCAGCGTAGTTACGCTAAAAGCAAAGTTAATAGCAGAAAAGACCTTGACAGCAGTTCACATTATGAAAGCATTATGTCGTTCCTTTGTGTCCTCGCAGAGGCTAAGATGAATAACACTGATCAATAATAACTGGATCATGAGGGTTAAAGGTCAAAGTGACTGCTCTGATTCGGCAATACTAGGAATGAGATGTAACAGAATATGGGCTGTAATGAAAACTTCTGCAGGTTTGTGCTCGGTGTTATTTGCCCCAGAGGCATTGTTGTATGTGCTTCACTTACAAAACTGCTAATGGAATACAGAGCAAAAATGTCTACTGACACTGCTGTCAGCGTTTGATCATTTATGGAATACTGCATTTCATTAATTGTCTCTGTGTGCTTCCGTGTTTATGCACAATTTCCAGAACAGGATATCTTTCTGTAATATGGTGCAGAACAAAGACAAATTTTGATTTTATTTGTTAAAACAAAGATTGGAAGAGTTTATTTTTCAGTACTACAGCTGCACTTTACAACAACATGTCCATTTCCTGCATGTAGGCAATGGTATATGGGATAAAGGGATCTGCCATTTTTATCATATAGACAATAATCAAGTTGGAAGGAAATGTCAAAGAAATAACAAAATAAATTAAAAAGGTTAGTTGCAGACTCAGTGCCTCCAGCATTTGGCTGGTTGATCCTTTTGTATTTGTATTTCCAATTTTTTTAAATAAATGTACACATGTACACAATGCAAATGCTGGTATATACAGCGCCATCGGCATTGGGTCCTGCTGAAATAAATGCCTTTTATATTGGATGCTAATGTCTGTCTAACCACTGCCTTCATGGTTACATTAACAGCATGAGATATGCCTTCCTATAACACAAACCCATTAGTGTTTAAACCAAAGATATATCACTGAACCCATGTTTCATGTGAAACATGGGTTCAGTGATATATCTTTTACGTTATACGCCTCCATGATCTCGTAAGGAACTAGTTATGGGTCACTAGATGGTTTCTAAAACCCATTCATGTTTCCATTTAGGCCATTTAGCATTGAATTTATGTGCCACAGTATAAGCATATGATAAGTGCCATTGTGCAATAAGGCCTCCATTCAGACCAGTAACATTAGCAGTGAATGATAACGTCGTAATGGTCAGAGGGCCCTGAAATCCATGCAGCGATTAGTGCTGTAGTTTGGAAAATAAACCAGGAGGATATGAGTGTTCATTGGATTACAGGGAGAGGAGCTGAAGAAGATGCATGAGTCTCCCCACTGAAAGTGCTCTGTGATGGTGCGCCACAGTTAGTAAGGACGACAGCGTGTGCATCCACTTAAAGGATAGATGTGAAAATAATGTCTGACCAGCTGTAGCTGATTGCTGATGACGTTTCACAGGTCAGTCCTTGCTCAGTGAATAATCTGTAATCTGCTTTTATCTTCACAGGAAAGCTCAGATTAAAAAAACAGTTGAAAAACTATGGAAACGGCCGGTGATCACTATGTTGATTAAGGCTTTGCTGAATTGGCACAATTTATATCCCCAAAGATTTAATAACAACAACACAAGAAAAAAAAGTAGCGACAGTGATATTTATTTTACTGAAAGATCTTCAATCTCATTCAGACAACTCAGTGCTTGGCATCACTCTGTGGTTTGGCTTTGATCACCTCCGTCTCATGACATGTACTCTTGCTTACGGTCGGTTTTGATGTTGCCCTGTTTGCTTCTGAACAAGAAGGTGTCATTTTCTGCTGCCTTGATTGATGGTTAAAATTTAACGGCATTGACCAGATTCACTGCTGTTGTCCAATTATCTCTCTGGCTCTTTCCTTGCACAGCCCCAGAATCCTCGAAGAGGCACTTTAATTGGCCCACACCCTTATTTGTGATATATATCATGGGTGGCGTGACGGACCTACACTCTTTTTTTTTTTGTATTATGAAAGCGGTGGTTGAGAATAACTAATCCTAACTGAAGTCTTGGCCTTGTGAAGATGTGCATCTCTAAGTTTTCACTGGCATCTGAGGTCATTACCTCCAGAGACGATCAGCTTTTCATCTTTCTTGACGTTCACGGGATCAGTGTATAAGAGTCTGTTGGATTTGTTGTCAGTGTCATCGGTAATATTGTTTTCCTCCAGGTTCACCTGCCAGCCTTGATGTGAATTTGTTAAGCTGCATAGGCAATACAATGGGAGATGAGCTCAGGGTAAAAACACAGGAAGTGGTTATGGGGTGTGATGCCAGCAGTGGTTAAATGAGGGGGGATCCCCTGCTTGGAAAAGCTAAATCCAGGATGTTGTTATTTTTTGGATGCTGTGGTGCAGCACAATGTGCACACAATCTGATGTTGTTCCAAAAAGAAATATACTTACTTTGTGTTGTTGTGGTTTGTGACATGTCTCAAAATGTGAGGTGACATCATTACCCCGGAAAAGGCTTTGGAGGAAACGCTGCTGAAAAAAGCTTGATGACACGGAGGATTAAAGAGCTGAGGGGGAACCGGCAGATTAACCGCCATGTGTCCTGCTGCCTGCTATTTGCTGCCTGGACTCAATAACCTGCAGAAGACACACACACACACACATATACTGTGTGTGTGTGTGCGTGTGTGTGCGTGTGTGTGTGTATATATATAAATAGTATATAAGGCAGCTGTGGAAAGGGCTCTGTATCATCTGCCATAATAGTGAAGTGTTCAAGGCCTTTTACTACTAATAATATGCATTATTTCACTATAACCATCATCCGTTGTGCATTTCTCAGCACTCTGGCTGCAATTTACAACACATTAGACAGGGCAACGCACAAGACATCAAAGACAAGTAGGATGCTATATAGTTACTGTTCACTTAAGCTCTGAAGGATGCTTCATGTTCCGGCGTATCCTCATGGATGTGAGTGTTTTTGAGAGATAATGAGAAGGAGCTTTTGGTTTGTGCACCATGTGGCGTGCCCTGACTCTCGCAATGAGTCAGTCGGATGCAGATGATTAAAAAAAACAAAAAACCCTGACCTGCACGTCATCACAGGCTGTGTCTAGAGATTTTCTAATCAAGACCCATATTCCATGTGAGATCTAAAAAAAAAAAAAGTACAGGTGTGATATGTAATATGAATTTGAGGGCTCTGACTGAGCTCAGCTTTGGCAGGATGACATTTAATCCTAAAAAAGGCAGAGCTTAGCTTCCGTGTGCTACGGACCAGTCCGGAACAGTTCCCGAATCCCGGGAACGGTTCATCCTGGATAATGTGCTGACCCCCCTTTCCTTAATTCCAAGTGCAAATGAAGAAGTGATACCCAGTTTAAAGAAAAATGCAATAAAGCATGACAGCGTATGCTTATGTAAAATATTTCGAATCTGAGCAAAGGAAAACGCACACAATTGGGTTGGGAGGATGTTGCTCTTTTCACAGGTGTCAAAAAAAACAACAACAAAAATCACCTGATCTCTTTGCTGCGATTTGTCGGCACGATTTGTCGATTCATGTACAAATATTAATTAAGTTAATTCATTAGGACTCCCACACACACTCTGGCTGTGAGCAGATCACGTTTTGGGGGGGGTGCTGAAGAAGTAAGTGGTCATCTAAAATGTAGTATCATTTCAGTGGCAGGCTGATCTATCAATATGCTGCACACATGAATATTTTATCAACGTGTTTATTAATGCCAACAGGGAAACTTGGTTGCACGCTCTCAGAATTACACGGAAGCCTTTAAGAAGCTCATATTAGAAATAAAAATAAATGAGAGTTGGGCCGGCGGTGCATCTAAATGGAAAGGAATCGTGGAGTGTGGGAGTCAGAAATGAGTTGAGTGTGTGTGTCGGTTGCAAAGCGCCATATGTGCACAGTCCCACAGTGTTAGAGGAGAGGCCAGAGCGAGGTACGGCCTGCGGGATGCAGGAGTGGAGCTGGACCAGCTGACTGGCCAAACACGAGCTGGAATGAATTCCTCCGGAGCGCTTTGAGAGGCGGCTCTGTCCCTGCACAGGTGCCCATTAACAGCAGTGTGGTTTTTGTTTTTTCCCTGTGACGGGGACCTTGCTCTGTAACAGATGAACCAGATTATTAAATATTAAATCAGTATTCACATAACAATGATGTCCTCCTTTAACTGACACGTTGACCATTGACTGGTCCAGTGTGAAACTCAATATTCACCATAAGCTTTGTGCATGCCGGGCTTTATATTGCAGGAGATCTGAGGGTGGCATTTAAGCCATCGCAACGCAATTTTCTATCAGTGTGTCACTAATAACCTGGCGCTTCTTGATTACTACAGGCAGCTGTTGCGTAACCAGCTGGTAATTCCAAACACTAACAAAGTCAAGGGTAATGAACAGGAACATCATGTCCATGTCACCATGAAAGACTGGAATACCAAACATATATTATATAATACCTTGTTTTTTAAAATACTGGTACTAACCTTCACAACTTGATTGATCGTATTCCTTCCTCATAAGGCTGGATTGGCATTTAGCTTTAACCCCCTCCCAATCCCCCCCCCACCACCACCACCACCTCCCTCACCCCCAGTTGATTGTGTCTTTCAGTGTGTTGCCCATCATCTCTGGATTGCTATCACTAGACTGCTGCCATCCCAAAACCATTTCACTCCTGTGCACTTTTTGATTGCCTTTATTTTATGCATTGCTTCCACCAGCTGTGTCCTTGGCTGTGTACTCAACCATGCTGTGTTGTCATTTGTTTGTCGCGTTCATTTTACCTGAGCATTAATGCTATCCAGGTGTTTAAGGGACACGTATCCAGATGTAGCCAGATGTATCCTGTCTGCACAGGATCAGGTTTACTGTATGGGAAACATGGTTCCACGGACTCACTGTCTTGGTCTTGCATTGCAGGCCGGGATGATCCGCACGGACTCAGACGAGTACTTCATTGAGCCTCTGGAGAGAGGCGCTCAGGAGCTGGAGGACCAGGGCAGGGTCCACGTCGTCTACCGCAGATCAGCTGTGCTGCAGACGCCCTCCGACATTTCTGTGGACTACCAGCTGCGAGGTAGGACACGCACACCTGAAGTGGAACAGTCAGCCATTACCACTGTTTCACTTTTCAGGTGACTTGTACTGTTCTCCATTACCTCTGCAACAAGACGTCCATTAAGATCATCTCACTGTCGTTATTATTAATGGTAAAAGGCAGCAGTGCTCTCCATGACTGCCCAGTTTTGACTGTTATTTAAACCACACATCACTGCAATGTGTCACAGCCGGTGTGAAACACATTTGGGCCCAGGAAAGATTATGAATCACGCGAGTCACTGTTTGTTTCGGAGCAAGGGACAAAACTGAAACAGACTGTTGCTGGGCTGGCGGGCAAGTTATGTAATCAGTGTGTGTATGGACACTGTAAAACACTGGTAACACCCTGACATCATTTATCGCCCTCAAACCCCTAATAATCAAAATTTTAAAAATGATTCCAAACTAAATCTGTCATAATACCTATGCATAATAATGAGTCTGGCTCTGAAAAATTTACATGCCTACTATTTATTTGATTAATGAATATTTCAGATACACACACACACATGCACACCCATACACACATGCACACACACTCAAAGCGTTCTAAATGTCAGGCCCCTTTAAATCCATTTCAGCCTCCCGTTCCCGATCTTCTCACTGGCGATGCAAAGAAGTGCAAAGCATTTAAAGTGATGAAACCAGAGATGACGCAAGTTTAAAAAAAAAACGAATAAGTGAAATAGTGGAGAAAACAAGGGCGTCACCCGCAGCCAGTGACAATCTTTGTATTTGAATTATTAATGGAGAGGAAAACATGATTTCATATGAACCTGTGACTGATTGCTCTGATCACCGGGGGCTGCTGGTGTGTGTGTGTGTGTGTGTGTGTGTGTGTGTGTGTGTGTGTGTGTGTGTGTGTGTGCGCGCGCTGTATGGTCACTTCCTCTCACGATGCAGTAAGATGAAACATAAGAGTGCGTTTTGTTCCCGTTTGATTTTATTCCTTCGCTGTTTGGAGAAAGCCGGGCTCCCAGCTGTTGCCTCTTTTCTTCCTTTGCTTTTGCTGCTACAAATGATGCTACAAATGCTACAAACGTTCGGAGAACAGCTTGGGGTGGAGGTCGGGGGGGGTAAACACAGTGTGTGCAGTTGTAAACAACATGCTCATGTACTAACATTTGGGCCTAAGGAGAAAAGACAAGCCCGGCTTCACTCTGCCAAACAGCGGAACCGACAAAAAACCCCAAAACAAATCACTGTCAGGGGAACTCCCTCTCCACAGGGGAACAGCTCCCTTCCTCAGAAAATCAATTCTCCTGAACTGTCCAGATTAGAGAGTGTAACAACAGAGCGAGGAGACAACAGCCGGCGTGAAGCTCCCATGGCAAAATCATCTCATACGTTTACGGGCTTTGTGGGATTTTCTGAATGACAATCGACGTTCACTGCGACATACACACAGTTTATACTAGATTGTAATCGACAAATGGGAATCGAGCTGCTAATTGCCTTTCCCATCACGCCTACTCACAAATGGACAAAGGGGGGCGCAGGTGGAGACCAACAAGGTAATAGCTGCGAAACAGTGAGGCAGTGCAGCTTGTTATATAATAGAACGCGTATGGAAGTGCAGGCGATACGTGATAGGTAGATGGTGTGATGTTCTCGTTAGCAGATGCGGCAGGAGAGATTCTTCGGTTTCAGCGTCGTTTATGTTGCTGCTTGCTTATAGAGGAATTTAAATCTGTTTTAACTGGCATGATTTGCACGTGCTCTTCTACGCATGGAGTTCAAACCAGTATTTACACAAGTTATAAGCAAATGTCAAACACGGGCGTCCACAGCTGCTTCATCATTGTTTTTACCAGGCTGTTGCATTAACGCTACCCGACAATAGACATACAACAACAAATGGTTCACACTGATAGCAGTGTAGGTGCAGGGTGAGATTATTTGCTGTGTGAGCCAGCAGAACCATCACTGCTGTTTGATTTTGCGCCGTGCTCCCCTCATGTGCTATTTCAGTCTTGATTGGATTTCATACCTGCAACCAACCTTGTCTCTGTGATGTCTCGAGTGTGGGGGATTGTGGGATTGATTTCTGCAAACTCGCACAGATCAAACTTTTCCTCCGAGCGATGCGTGTCTTTTCCCACTGAGCAGCTCCGCACAGCAGCCCCCCCCCCCTCGCCCCCCCTGTCGCTTTCATGTCCGATTTTGTCAGCTGGAAACGCTTTTTCCCCTTAAACCTCATGTCATGTTTCAAAGCTTGTTTTTCCGCGCCGTCTGTGTTCCCGACTTTTAGAATCATCCTGACTCTTTGTGAAATTCAGTTCATTTAACGGTTTGAGTTTTTCACTTAACACAACTGCAAACATCAGTGAATGTTTATGAATAAGCACATGTGTATAAGCTTGGCCTTTAGTGTTGATCAAACAGGAGACAAGACGATTACTCATCAAGACAAGACGAGCTGATGAGCTGCAGCCTCATCATATTTTTACATTTAATAAATGTCAGTAACGTTGAAGTGGCAGATGAGCTTCCATCCAGAATCTCATGATACTAACTCAACTAAAACTATTTACATTTGCATTTTCACGGATAATCACGATAATTAACGATATAAAAACGTAGCGTTCAATAATATGGCGGCTCCTTAAAACAAACAAACAAACAAACGAAATAGCTTCATTTTTTTTCTTCATGCTTGGTTAAAGTGGGGTCTGAATGTGTGCTTGGTCTCCCACCAAGGGGCCTTGCTGTTTCATGGATGAAGTGGCCACCACAGCATGAAAGTGAGGTGAAATTGCCCTTTATTGAGAGGTCCAGAGAAAAAGCCTGAACATCTAAATTGAAACACATGAGCATCAATCTGCTGCTCCAAAAGCCTCCTCTCCTCTGGCTTTAGGCTTTCCTCCACATTTCGGGAAATTGGCTGCCGGGCTTTGCTTCTACTCAGCCACAGGAGCGTTGGTCCAGGTCAGATGTTTGGCGGATGTGAGCCCAAATGTCATCTTTTAGTGGCGCTGTGTGAAAAACACAGTCCATTATCATGTTGAACTTGGACAGGGTCACTGTCGACAACAGGGGAGGATCACAACAATGCGACGTAATGTCTTTGGCAACAAGTTGGCCCAAAGCATTGCACTTTTTCTGCTAGATATTCTGACAGAGGCGGTTTCTAACTTTGCATATGTACTTTCTTTACTTGCTCATCAAACTCATGGACCCGTCAGCTCCACCCTTACCCCATACAGCACGCCCCCTATTGACCAGTGGCATAGTGCAGGCTGTAGCTTTGTTGCATCCAAAACCCTGGGACGTTCCCTTAAGATGAACCTCAAGAACAAAGCATCTTATTTGCAGTAGATGCGCGTGTGCTGTGTATATTGGACCATAATATGATTCCCTGTTGTCAGCAAAATGTTCACTGATATTAATCTGACTATTTGTTAGGTAGGCACTGTGTATGGTAATTTCCAAGCCCAGAGGTGCATTTACTCGGATGTATAGTACATAGGCACCATTATAACTTTGTTTTCAATGTATTCTTTTTAACACAAAGATCATTCATCCCATAGTTAGATTGGGTTGAGGTCTGGGCTCTGGAAAAAAAAAAAAACTTTGCTTGCTCTATTGCTTTCGGGTGGAGGTGTGGGAATATTCATCAAATCCCAGTAACTGTGGGAATTGCGCCTATATCAAAAAGTGATCTCAGCGTTTATGCGATAGGAGTCTGAATAAATAATTCTCAAAGTCTTTGCTTAATTTCTCAGTTGTAACAATGAGCCGGGTAGAAATTGGGTCTCGGCTGCCACTCCTGCAAGCAAAACAGCCGTGAGCATTTTCCTGCTTTTCTATAAAACACATGTCTGTGATATGAGATGCCAAAGAAAGCAAACAGGAGCCAAGGGATTAGGCACAGATAAAAAATAATCACCCAGCACGTTTTTCTATACAGCGCTCCACTGGATCCACAGTGTGATTCATGGAAGACATTTTTAGCTGGAAGTAATTTTATAATAAAAAAAACAATGTTTGAAATGAATGATTGAATATTACAAACAAAATTATTTACATAAGACCCAAAGATTTTTTTTCTTTTTTAATTAAACAGCGCTGTTTCGTTTAAATGAGTTTAGCTTTTACCGCATCTAATAAAAATAAGAATCACACAGTATGAACATACTGAGAAAACAAACCAAGGTTTAAACCTGCTTCTTGTGCTTTGAGACGACAGCAGGATTGAAATCGCAGTGAAACGTCTGCTAAACTAAACGTCTGGAAAATCCTTGACTCGAGGTGAAGGATGAACTTTGTCCCTCGGCTTTTAAACATCTGCCTTTGACAAGCATGTCATCTACATATCACTTTGTGAATATAGACTTTGAGACATGAGTTTAAAAAAAACCCTGTACGGATCACACCGCAGTGATGTAACTGTCCTGGGAAAAGAAACGAATCCCATCCTGTGAATAATACTGGTTCTCCGACTGGAGTACCGGGATAAAAGGGCAGAGATGCACACAGTGAGCAAAGTAGTTTTTCCCGGAGTGAAAATGACTCGGGTACAAACAGATGGAATACGTGCCTGCAGTGAGTTTGTGAATGGGACTGATGGTGTCTGAGGTAATTGACGTGTACGCCGGCCTGGTCCATGTTGTCACTGCTGCTTCTGTTTTCCTCCCTGATAGATGAGCGGGCGTCTCTGAGGTGCACAACACACGGGATCACGTTTTTAAAAATTTTCTTCCCAGGATGTGTACCAATGTACAGGCACGGATGAAAAAAAACATTCAATTTATCCAGGTTTCCAAGGTCCTGCCGTTTGTCACTCCTGGGAAACCTTTGTAATTTCCGCACACCTGAGTGTCCTTGGAAAAAAATAAGCCGGTGTTTGACGGATCAGTAATTTTCTGTGAGTGAGAAGGCTGGAGTGTGCGCTCATCACTCAGGAGAGCGTGATCATTGTTAGTGTCGTGGCGTCATGTATCAACAGGAGTTATCTACCGGCGTGTTTTTATAAAATTAGATTATAGATTATAAGATTACATTTGATTAGATTTGCTTGTTTCCCCGTAATCACAATATAGTAAGACATACAGTATATTACAGCAACACACTCCTCAAGCCCTTTGTCTCACACACACACACACACTTCAGAGGGGAATACACTGAGTCTTCAATAAGTCTAACAAAAAAGAATTACAAACACATTTTTCTCTTTGTACAGTTGTGAGGACACTCACAGACATATTACATTCCCTGCCTAACTCCTACCTTAACTTAAACCTTACTTACTGAACCTCATTCTAAAACCTAAACCTAAAACCTCATCTTAAATCGACCCTTAATGCTGTGAGCGGCGTCTCAACGCAATCCCAAAATGACCGACGCCGAAATGTCCTCGCATTGATGCTTTTAAAATACGTCCCCACGTCCACAGAAAGACAGACATGCAGACTCATAGCCAGTCGTGTTGACAGATGGATGTGTATGGTTCCAGGGAAACGAGGATTACAGTTGGAGCGACTGTCCGAGCTACTCAGTCTGGCTCTGAGATATGATCTCCTGTTATCTGGCCTGACGCCCGGATGAGGGATTCACCCCGCACACCACTTGGATATTAGCTTTTACTTTCACACGCTGGTGAAAATACTCTGAGAAACTAGCAAAAGGCCCCGCGTCTGAGAAAGTACCGGCGTCTTTAATTGGCCGACGTTGCTTCGGGAAAATATGTCTTGCCCTGAAAGAGACAGTGAAGGGGGGGAGGGAGGAAAAAGTCCTTATGGTAGGGGAAATTTGTGATTTATATTTGTCGCACAGATGTGTTAAGCAGAGAGGGGGCTGGCTGAGTGTGTGGAGGAATTTGGTGAGCTGGCAAGAATGAAAAACATTCAAGAGGGGGAAGAAAAAAAAAAGAAAAGAAAAGAGAGGAGCATCGTCTGAAGTGGCGCTGGATGTTTTCACTGCTGCCAGGCCACTTCTGCAGTTATGAAGCTGTCACTGTTTCAGCAGATAAGTGCACCTGAAGCCGAACTGTTTATTTATATGGTACATTTACAATTTTTATTATGTAGTTCCTAAAGTGAAAGTAAAAAAAAAAACACTTGTTGGCAGTGGAGAGGAAAAGCTATTCCATAAAGAAGCCCTGTAATGGAGCCGCGGTCGGGGCAGGGTGGTCAGCTGCCTCGACAGGTCGGGTGGATGGATGGGGAGGCGAGAGGAGAGAAAGGCGAACTCTTCTTTTTCTCCCCATCAGGTTTGTACGTCATTGCAGAGTCCACAGGCAGGTTAGTAAATGAATGCAGAGCACATTCGCCGGTCTGCTGCAGCTTCATGGAAACTGATAGTGAGGTCAGGTGAGGTCATGGCTGCGTATACTGCGGTTAGTTTCCCATTGAAGGCTGGTTATGTCTGACCGAAGGGAAACGATGACTTTTCCGGATCCGATGCAAAAAGAAAAGAAAAGAAAAGAAAAAAAACACAACGATGCCACTAAACGCAACACACTGTTCCTGGATGGAAACGAGTGGTTAGTTGAACAGATGCACGTTGTTACAAATGCAGATGGTGTAGTCTGCTGTGGGAGGATCTGCAAAGCCATTGTCCCTCGACAGCATCGAGAGTCCTTTGATTTCTAAAAGCGCAAAAACGCTTTTGAAAAGCTGGAGGTTAGTGTCAATCCGGTGACAGAGAAGACGGAGGCTGCGTTTTGGTGCTTTTTTTTTTTCGCAGACAGATTTTCTGTCTTCCAGGAGCTGGTGCGTACAAAAAAAAAGAGAGACTACTGGAGCATTTCGTCTCTCGCTGGCTGCGATACCGAGAATCGCGTCAGGTCACAAAAATGGAGGGCAACTGCATGGTGATGATAATGGTTAATGGAGTGGTTAAACTTGTGAGGGTGACCATTGGCACAATGTGCAGAAACTCCGACAGTCACATTGTTTTTTTTTTCTTTTCTTCTCTTAAGACTTTTCTGTCTTATAAAGGCTCTTTGAGCAAATCTAGTCTGACTATTATCTGCTCATTAGTCCAAATCAAAGGTGATGTCATGATGATTTAAGAATAAAGTGGTATATTAACCAAGTGCAAGAGTTTTTAACTCAATCATGACCCGTTCTGCAGGTGCAGCTCAGTGAATTAGAACAACGTGGTAAAGTTTGTTTATTTCGGCGATTCGGTTCACTTCACAACATTGTTATAATTTATTGGGATGCACCTGTATCATTGTACAAGGGTTGCCAAGAATCTAAAATCAAATAACACCACTTATTATAACTACTCATAGTTTTTTGCCAGTAAACATTGTTCTTTGAAAGGCACTACTACTGGATACTCCTCTGTATACTGTATGGAAGTGTGAAGAAGTGATTTTAACCACGTGTTGGGTATCTTGGGTTCATGAAGATAAGCCTGGTTTCAGACAGTTAATGCAGTTTGCATGTGATGATGCATTCGCCCTTCATCTCACACGAGCTAATTTAGTTTCTGCACAGAGCTTAGTGGTTCGATGATAAAAAAAAAAAGAATACCGAGTAATTCACTGCTACTTTGCTGAGCTTCTTTTAATGAATAGATGTCTTGCGATAACAGCAAATGAAGCCTCTGCTCTTCCCACATGACCGAGCTTGACGAGGACCTCGTAAAAAAGGATACATCGTGATTTGTCAGGATGTGAGGCTGATGTTTTTAAATTGCGGGTGTGGGATGTAGTTTGTAGTGATAAGGAAAGCAATTTACCAGTATTCATTTATAAACATTACAGGTTATCATGTTTGGTTGGGTGTCGTAAATGAGGATGGTTCTACTAAACAGTGATGATGTAACACTCCCCCCTAGGAATATATGTGTGTGTGTGTGTGTGTGTGTGTGTGTGTGTGTTTAATGTGCTTTGATAAGCATATTGTCAACATTCCAAATCATTGTAGCGTGAATACAAAAACAAAACACAATAAAAACAACCGTGAACACAACAACAAACCCGACTCCGTCTTCAGCGTCATTAGCAAAGTGAATGCGTCTCTACAGATCCGGCTCATGCATAATCGGATAGCGCTACCCTTCCTCGTTTGCATGATGAACCAGCGGATATTTTCCACATTGCCGCAAGTCTTCAGGAGCATGAACCCTGAAAACGTCTGAAGAGTTCTTTCCATCTGAAACCTGGTGATAATTAGCCACTCAGGCCCAGGCCAAGGATCTGGAAGCAGACTGGAAAAGACCTTGGGAGGATTGAGCAATATTTTGAATCTCAAAATCGTGTGTACTCTCCTGACACACTCTGAGTCATGAAAGGGTCTCATTGGTACCTCTTTCTCTTCTCCATGTCCTTTGTCTGCTGGGAAGAGACACATACTTGAAATTCTTGTTGCTCGTGGCGGCACTACGACCTCTGTGGCACTCACCGAGAAATACTGACCCTGAGAAAGGAAAGGAAACTGGATGGCATCTGTTTACGGGAGTTCTGTGTTGTTAGCATTCCTGAGCCGTGCAACTGTCATCGCCTGATTAAAATGATGTGTTGTGAAAGAATGTGAGAGCTGCGATAACACCGCGCTGATTTCAAGGAATTACACCATGCGCATCAAAGTACTCGAAGCAGTACCAGCACAAGTACTCATCTACTACTCACCTCTTCTATTGTACACCATGTTTTACCACCCCTTTTTTTTTGTTTTATTAGTTTAACCTTAAGACAGTAGTGTGTGGTTAACAGCCAAATGCAAATATGACATTTCATCTTAGGTTTTATTACTTCAGTTAAAAATATTATTTTTTAATTTACCTCTGTTAAGGGGGTTCAGTCTTTGATTGCAGCAGCAGTGTTTTTGGTAATAAAAGTACATTAAGAGATTACCGTTCTTATTCCTTGGCCTATGACCCAATGCTACAAAACTTTATCGCGAGTTGTTTTCTTTTAAGACTCCATCCTGACTAAGGACCAAAAAGTCCTTGGAGGTGAGAAAAATGGGTCTCGTTCACGTCCTGCAATTTTGGGTATTTTATCAGTTGTGTTGGGCTCGGGGAGGGTGGAAACTGTTCCAGCGATGACACTGGGTCGGTTGTTCCTTAAGAGAAAGAGAGGGAGAAAAAAAACGGATGCAGGTCACAAAAATATATAGAAGTCCTGAAAGGAAATACAGTGAGCATTTCTTCCCTAAAGCCAGTTTGCACCATACCATGAATGAAGCTTAAGTTTTGCTGCATGTTGTAACTGACTGACCCCAACAAGGCCTGCCGTTGTCTGCTTCAGGGCTCGCTCGCTCCCTCTCTCTCTCTCTCTCTCTCACCCCTAACTCACACACAAACACACCCCGCACATGTCTGATATCCTGTTGCTCAACAGCTTACGATGCAACAACAGATAAACAGGTTTGTGACAGAGAAACACTGAACGCAAACAGATTGAACTTCCAGGAATAGTTCAGTTGAGTTCGTCATGCGTCACGATTGTGACAGCGTAAAGTTTGATTCACAGGATTTGCACATAAAGTAGGAGACAGCACACTGTGATTCCGATTATGTGCATGAGTAGCACGTCAGAAGACATTTAAGGTGCTTTTAAATACGAAGACAGGTCACAACAAACAAAATGTTCTAGAATTTAAGGTATTCTTAGTCGACCCTTAACCACCACACCCCCCCCCTTTCAAAAAGGTCGAAAGGCTTCAGATAAATATTGTTTTCAATCTGTCCAGTCAAAGTCAAATCATACTTAATTACCACAATGTAATTTAAGCCGCGAGTGTTCTGTGTTGGAACTGTGAAACCCTTTTGCAGGTAAACACAGGAAAATAAAAATCCTCGATCTCTGACTGATGGCAAACTAAATCGATTCGTTCTCCCAGTTGATGAACAACCGTCCACTATCATCAGCATCCTGGTGAGATTTTAATCTGATTATACACCGACAGTCACATTAATCACTGGTCGCTGGTTTAAATATGCAGCAGGTAATCGACAGTCTGATTAATGTGATGCAATGATCGAGTATGTAGCATCACTATAGTATAGCCATGTTCATAAAGACTCACTTGTTCTTAGCTCATAACGCCAATGGGTCTTTGACGACGTCTCGATATATCTGAGATGTGTCTGGCATTCTGAGAAAACCTTTACAAATTCTTTAAAGGTTTTCCTTTACCTACAAAACTCCAAGGTAAAGCAGCTGAAACTGAAAAAAAAAGAGTCATTAGTGATGCTTTAATAAATCTGGCTCAGTGGGAGCAGGATTGTTGGCTTCAGTTAGATGCCTAAAACTCCCCACGAGCCTGTTTAGCAGTGATTCAAGATCTTCAGGTGGCCCACAGAGAATGCACACAGACGCACACACGCCTTTTAAAATCTCCACCACCCATCAGCCCGTAACCACAGAGCTGCATGACGCCTGATGTGAAATGCCTCTGCCAGCATCTTTCCTCCTGTTCTTGTAATTGCTGCTGTTGTTGCTGCCGTCACCGCTCGCTCCCGACTCCAATGAGGCAGGGGCAAGAAAAAGGGCCACAACAATATCGCCTCACTCATAAAATCCAGCGTAATTATAATTATGTGTTTTATGTGCCGCGGGGAGTCAAAAATTCCCTGACATGACAAGTGAAGTGCCAGCACTTCATCGACCGCAGCTCCAGAACACAGAATTTAAAAACAAAATGGGAACTTTGCCGTGTAATCATTGTTGATGTTGGGTTAATGGGCACTTGTTTTCAGCCCGCTGTTCACTGAGCCGCAATCCTGCGAAAACTATGTCTGGCTGCAAACAAAAAGAAACGGCGCAGCAACGGAATAAAGTACATCACTCATAGCTACTGTAAATTGAGATGTCAACACGGGGAGGTTTGCAGCATTTATGGCTTTGGTCACATATTGCTTTTTGCATGGGCCTAGAAGCCATGCAGCAGCAGAAATATGGCTTGTGTGCTCATAGGTCACTAAGACAAAGGAAAACCCTGATCAACAGCGTGTTCTCTCCAGCAAACAGCTGCCACACACTGATGTGAACATGAAAAGTGGATCAGTCCCTCTGTGTTGCAGCTGACCAAGCAGACATTCATTTCAAGACCCTGTTGATACTGATATTTTATATATGTGTGTGTGTGCATTACATATTATATATATTACAGGTAGTGTTTACTGCAGGTAGCTTTAGACCAAAATCTGCATTATGCTCCTGTTTGAGGAATGAATAATAAAGATGCAGCGTAGGCAAATTGTGCCAAGGTCGATAATTTTAAAAACGCAAACATCTCGTAAATTTCTGCCGACCCAGTGAAAAATGTTTCTTTGAGATATTTTCCCTTTGTTTGTCACAGCCCTGGTTAGGAATTTTTTTTTCACACAAAGCCTGTTGTCTGTGATCTATTCACAATCTGACTCGCACCATGTATTCTGCAGCAGGCTGCATGGACAGGGACTGATAAGAATGTAGGAGTCAAGTGCATGTCGGACAGATCCATGGGATGTTGGGGATGCATATGAGAGTATCAGATCACAGGCTTAAACTTGCACTAACCTTTCCTTCTTGAAAGCAACGAGTATTTCTTTTGATGGTTTCACCATGTGTGATAATGATACTTTGAGATTACGTCTCAAGCAGAGCCTACATAGAAAAAAAGAAAAAAACTGTCTGGCAGTGTTTGAACTTTTCATGAATTCGTGACCAGTTTGTTTTACCCCTTTACTAGTTACTTACTGGACTCAATTCCTTTTTTAGCACAGACACTGAATTCTATGTAAATTCCATCCTCGATCCTAATGTACATTTTCTTATCATTCCATTCAGAACGGAACAGAATATGAGCCAATCCTCAACTCCCAGCACAACGGAAATGAGATAAAAGGATTACAGACCATATTTTATGCCAAACTTAATGCTGCTAAATGTTGTTCGAACACCCTGAATGCTTGTTGGACATATTTCCACAAATGAGATAGTGATTTCTTTTTTATGATTATTTTTTTGTCAGATGCACAAACACTTCTGATATATAAATATACAAATCAACATCCTAAGCGGTTTATGCATTTGAATATAAGCAAACATATGCAAATTCCCTCACTGCCAGACATAATATGTCAAGCTCTCACTATAGCTGCATCCCTCTTATTGATGGGCTGTAATATGCAAGCATCTCTAAAGCAGTGCCTTATGGATATTCAGGTAGACACAGTAGATTTCCACTCTGGGCTGATGGCGAGTTGCCTGTCGCCTACCTCTGTGCCATTTTTAGCCTGGGGCGTCTCTGGCTGGACTCCTCGCCACCTTACTGCACAGTGCCACGTGTGGGCAGGAGCTGGCCGAGTGCCTCTCCAGTTTCTTGGGCTGCTGCTACTGCTGCTGCATGGTGGGGCTCCCATGGGAGCGGGTATGGGTGGGGGCTCGCCGCTGACTGAAGCACACTAGTGGTCTTAAGGAGCGCTGCTGAGGGGAAGTCCTGTGCGTTTGAAGTAGGGACCTCAGAAAGCGTGTTTACCCAAGAGGGGGAGGGGGGGAGTTGGGCCACTGCACAAGAATGCCTGTGTCATGACGGGAGCGGCAGAGAGGAGGAATGCGCTCCACAATCCCAACACTGTAGGGGCCGGTCCACGGCTGAGGTGGCAGCCATTTCTCACTATTTATTTTAGCTCCCTCTCCACTCAATCACTGGCCCTGTCTGCGGCGCTAAGCATCCCTGGAAAAATGAAAAATGGCCTGCGCTTTTATTTACGGCTTGAGATTTTCAAGTATTTGCCAGCCGTCAACAGTCCAGCTTAATGAAATATAAAAACTTCTATCGCGTGTTTATTCAGTGAGAGGAAGATTTTTTTTTTCTTTTTCAAGGAATGATCTGCCTTGAATTTCTTAGTAGAGTCACGGGGTGCGCCAACTCCTCAGGTCTTGGTGGTGAAAGTTTAATCTATGTATAAATAGTTCATTTGAAAACACCATTAATGAGACACCTGAAAATGTCGTCAGAGATGGAGTTTTGCAAGGTGCATGAGGATGGTTAGAAATAGAGGGTTGTATTTGTGGTAATGTGAGGCCAGAGGTTTGTTTCAGTGGAACTTAATGACTTATGTGAACTTAATGTTCATCAGGTTCGGCTAAAGTCATTGAAATTTGTTTTGACTCGCCCTGCTGCCAAACTCTGACACGGCAGGATGATGGCTTACCGAAAAAGTCCCCAACACACAAGCTCCTCTTGAGTCCATGTGACCTTTGTTTACCAAGCCTGGTTTGTTTGCAAATGGGCCGCGTGAACCTACATGAACCCAGTTCTTCAGTTCAAGGCCAACGCTGTCTCGCTGACAGACGGCAGACTGCGGTTTATGGACATTACCGTGGAAGATGACTTCCTTTGCCTCGTGATAATATAAAACGTTACAGTCAAAATGAAGAGCTGCTGGTCTTGAACTGCAAAAGGACTCGTCAGCAATAGATTTTATTCTGGTGAAAAAAAAAATCCTTCAAGTGGTTTGTGTCAGGCTCTACAAAACAGATATGACAGAGAGCATCAGATATGACAAGGTCGCATTCAATTGCAGAAAGATGTCAATGTCAGCCTAATAACTTAATTACCATCGCACTAATGCGATTAAGCCTACGATCAAAGCAAGAAAATTACGGCTTATTTAGTTGATTTCTCTGCTCTCCATTTGTTCATGGGTCTTTGATGGCTGTCGCAAGGGCTTTGTTGTCGTTTAAGCAGATATGTAAATTCATATCACTGGCTGACTATTAGAGTGTTTTAAAGTTTAGTGCTATTAAACAAGTGCTTTACCATTGCTAATGGAATCATGGTCGTGCTAAACAGTTTTGGAGTTTAACGTACGAGTAGAACACAGTCGGAAGCAAAGTTATGTGGGAATGGAAAAAAATAACCTTCCCTTTGAAACGACGTGGAGCACAGCGAGGGTACGTGCCTCATTTCAGCCGCAGAAAACGGGATTAAACTGAACCACGCACCAAACTAACACACAAAAAAAGTCAAATTTTCCATTGTGGCCGAGACAAAGACATAATCACAGTCTGACTGTTGGTCAGGCCCCTTGAGCAAAGGCTAAGCGGACTCCCTCAGAGGCTCGGTCATCACTTGTTTGCATCCTTGGCAGGACTTTGCCCCCGCGGACGTTAAACCTGCAACTCTCCTGCTGTCTGCTTTTATGAGCGACCAAATTGCTGGCTCAGGGATTTTAATGCAGTCATTATAGTGGGGGGGGGAAAACGTAATCTCCAGTGCTTCTTGCTGTAAAGCAGCAGAGTGTAAAGGGATATCTGTGGCCACTCGGCCAGGTGTCAGTGTAGGAGTCATTTGCTCTATTAGGGATTAACGCCGGCACCAGAAGTGGGATTTCATATCAGCAGTGGTCCCTGGGAGCCACGACAGAAAGGGCCCTCAGAGTGTGAAGCTTAGCAACGTGAGGGGGGACATTATCCTTTCATTCAAAAGGGAAGTATGAGCCATTGCATGGTCTGACTGAAAAGCCGGGAATGAGAAGTGAGCTGATACCATCACCTTAGATAATAACTCTTTTCGTTTTTATCATGAGTGGAGACAGAGCTTTGCTTTGAAGTTAAAGCCTATTTTTGATATAAATGAAAAAATAAAAAAATACTATTTTTTAATACACACACATACACATATATATATACATACATACATACATACGTGTGTATGTATGTATATATATATATATATATGTATGTATGTATATGTGTGTGTGTGTGTGTGTGTGTGTGTGTGTGTGTGTGTATATATACATACATACATATGTATGTATGTATTTATATGTGTGTGTGTGTGTGTGTGTGTGTGTATCTATATCTATATGTGTGTATCTACATCTATATCTATATCTATATAGATATAGATACACATCTATATCTATATATACAGTATATAGATACACACACACACACACACACACATATATATATGTTTTCGTCTTTACCAGGCATTCGTTTAGTTGCAAGGAAATAAAAACATGGTGGACATGGACCTGGCTCCATCATGTGCGTGATGTTGAATGATCACTGATTTAAGTCTACTGTGTAATTATTTTTTTTCTGTCAAACTGACTCAGAGAAGAAAAACACTTTCAGCTCTTGAAACTAATTGTATTTGTTATGTCATGTTGGATCAAGGTGTGAGTTTACTCCCGGAGCATTTCAACATAAAAGCCCCAAAGCGACTGGCGTCGACAGAAACATTCAGGCACATACCAATGTAACCCATATTGAGGTGCAAAGCAGCTTTTGAAGCTACAATAAGATAATTTGCTTTGTGAAGCATTTATGAAACGCTTGTGTGCACACATCCAGTTTGACCCCCTCCTGTCCTGATCTCCTTACAGAACCTGAGCTGGATGTAAACACGGCTCTGGACTCTGTAGCCCAGCATGTCAACGATACCATCACACGCCGCCGCCGCCCCCGAGACGCCGGCGAGGACGACTACAACATTGAGATCCTGCTGGGAGTTGATGACTCGGTGGTTCGATTTCACGGCAAGGAGCACGTACAGAACTACCTGCTTACTCTCATGAATATTGTAAGTCACTTACTTTGTTTTCGTCCTAATGCGGTGCTCTGACACGCAGTGGTGTGATGTGAAGTCTATCTGCTGATCAGCTATCTGCTGATTGCATAAAGGACGTGTAGAGCTGCAGCAGCAATAACAGGCAGCTGCCTTATGCAATCAAGCTCAGAAAATACAATGATGCCTAGATGCCTGCTGCCCTACACCCTGCAGCAAGTGGATGATGCGGGCGAATAACTGATGAAGGAAGGGGACCATCTCGCAGCAAGTTTCCTAATGCGCAGAACCATACAGAGGAGGAATCAATCCTCTGGTCGGAAAATCACATAACGTTTTGAAATCAGCCTGATCTGGATCTTGAGCCGTCAGTTTCCCTCGTAAGATTCCTGTATCTGCACTGTATCTTGTACCGTCTGATTTGGAGAGTTCACATTCAGTCCACAGCTGCTGACGAGTCGGATGCATCTGTGCTCAATTTGCCCTATTGTCCAAACCTTGATCGGAATTGGCCTCCGTAGAACTAATTACTTCTCTTCAAACACATAGGGACGCACCATTAAATCTCCAGCATCATTCTGTTCTGTGTGTGTGTGTGTGTGTGTGTGTCTGGTTTGGATGGTAGTCACTCCTGAGCAGGGTCATTTAATCAGAACATTTGTTTCAGACGGTCAGCTGCATGGGGAGTGAAATTAGAGCGGCAGATGCCACGGAGAAGCCTCGCCGGTGGTAAAAGGTCGATGTGTGTCTGTAATGAAACAGTTTAGTGCAGATGGAGAATAGGCAGGGTTTTCTTTAAAGAGCGGCTTCACTGTGGGAGCAGTGCTTTCACTTATCCAACAACATGTCTGCTGATGATCAAGGCCTCCCCGCAGGGCAGGGTACACACACACACACACACACACACACACACACAAACATATATATATCAGTGGCGAACTGTGAACACCACTGCTGGGCCGACACCCACCCACCCCCCTTCCCCCAACAATCCAGTCTGATATATATATGTATGTATGTGTATATATATATATGCGTGTGTGTGTGTATATAAATATGTATGTGTACACACACACACACACACTTATATATACATATATCCTGTATGCCCCAAATTCTGATCAATGTTATTGTTTTTTTTTATCCTGCTGATGAAACATTGTGGCAAAGCATAATTACATGTGAAATATGAAACACTTTAACAGGAAATCAAAGGGACTAAGCTAATCGCTGACAAGCAGGTTATGTTTTCATATCGGATTACATGATTACATGATGTGTTGATGTGGGCCAGGAACAAGCAGGATACTGCTGCCAATGATTTTGTCATGGTGAAACTGAGTGTGACAGTATCACCATGTAATTACTCACTATCTGCTGGTTGCATAAAGGGCTTGTTGAGTTGCTGCTGACTTGTTGTGCACTTTCCGTGAAGACAGGGTGTTTTGTGTGTTTTGGAAAGGAAAGCGGTTTAAGAGGTGGAATTATTAGACGGATTGTATGAATTGATTTTGCAGAGATACAGCAGATGCTGTAAGATGGATTGGCTGCAAGGATTTTAGCTGTTGTTTGTCAGGACCTGTACGTTTTGTGGACAAATTACTGACTATTTGAATATGGATATGTGTTGATTGTTTATTACAGCAGCTTATTTCTGTCAGGAAGGGGAGGGGGATCAAAGATAAAAGATATAAAGGTAAAAAGTTGGGAATGATAATAATATGTATGTAGCGTTTCAGTTATTGAATCGTTGTAAATTGTAAATGCTAACATGATAATAACAAATGATATTGACTGTTGGATGGAAGTTTCATATTGTTTTTGTTATTTGAATCTCTTTCTCTTCCAATGTCGTCTTGAACAATAATCTCAGACTGAAGCGATTACACACTTCCTCAGTCAATGAAAAGTTCTGACCTGCACAGTCTGCTGTCTCTGGAAATGACACTTCAACTCAACGTCAGCGTGTCCCCAGACAATCTATCAAAGTCAAGGAGACAACCTGGAGGAGCAAGACTTAAATCTTGTATGTGAGAACTGAAATTCTGCAAACCAAACTCCACTGCATCAAAGCCAGTAAGGGAAACTGAAAATGAATTTTCATCAAGGGGACATCATGAGAAATTAGAGACAGCGGCTCCACGCTGCCTCATTAGTGAGTGTTCAGGACCTTTATGGACCTCTGTTGGTGACATGTCAGTACTACAATAACACAGTCATGCACATGCTCAAAAAATGCGGTAGAATTTATTGCGCAACTGTTATTGGATCGATTGAGCTACACCCACCACACTGTATGCAATATATTAGCACACACACATTACCAATAGTATTTGGACGGCTAATCCATGTAACCACATGTGACTTTGTAAACCTGTTTCTCCAACAGCTTTCCATAATATGTTGGGAATACCTGGGATTTGCTCCCGCTCAAGGAGTCCAACCCTAATGCCGGATGATGATATCTGGCACACAGTTGGCATTCCACCTTATCCAACCGATGTTGTTTGTGGTTGAGTTTAGGGCTTTGTGCCAATTCTTACACAGCAACTAGGGAAAAATCAAATCACATCACATTATATCACAACACATGGCATTCTGCCCCAGCTGTGCTTGTTTATTAACCATTAAGCTGCAAATCTGCCTCCAACATGAAGAGCCAACACACGAGTACGTTTCTAAACTATATTTCTGAACTGATGACACATGTCAAAGTGGTTGTGTTATTAGTATTGATCGCAAAACCGCATCAGTTTCCAGCGTCCGTCCCCGGTGATGCATTGTAGCCATTTTGAGTAATGGACCCACGTACGTGAGCTGGATATATAAAACACGATGCTGAACTTGTACATTAAGAGAAAGCGAGTCTTGGAGACGTGTGGTGGAATCTGCACTTGCTGCATGGTGCGGTCCGTTGGTATGATCAGGGTTTCGGAATGAGGGCAGATCGGTGTGTGGGAGAAAGATAACATACTGTGAAATTTATAGCTCACCCTGGAGGAGAGGTCTGCGATGCAGCTACTTCTGCCTGAGTGGAGCAGCACAGATTTGCAGGATTCGGCAGCATTTTTCTTTTTTTTTTAATTGTGGAGTTTGGGCCATGCTCAGCCTGATTGATGCTTCATGCAGTCCAAAGGGGTGAGGGACGGATTCCAGTGGACCCACAGAGTGATACAGCAGCTTGGAGCTGGACCCGTTTCACTCCTCCAGCATCGAGGCACAAGCAAAACTTGATAAGGCCAAACACGGCTCTGAGGGGAATTTCGCATGTGATTTTATGCTGTTTGTAATATTTTCCTTCACCTCATCTACGCGGCGCGGGTGGAGCTGACATTTTGTGCAATGAGGCAGATACAGTCACTGAGGAATCACTGGCCCAAAGAAAATGACCCGCTGTGACGCTGCCTGTCTCATTAGCCCCTATAGTGCTAATGAGATCACGTCAGAGAGCGGGACAAGATGTTGATCTGCTCACTGATTCCATCAGTACTTACTGTAAAGTCAGTCAAATCAGTGAGTGGCAAAACAGAGTGATGGCACACCACACATGTCCCACTGAGAATTTTAAAGGTCAGCTGCCAGTGTGACCCTTGTTTTCGAGAGACAAAAGGTACAAGCTAGTCCTGATGTTCTGGTAATATAATTAGTGTAGTATGTATGACATGTATACAGTTGTATAATAGTATGCTAAGTATATAATGTTCAGTTGAGCATAGAGGTTGAAATATAATCATATTTGACACTATCAGATTTGTTCTGCTGATATGAGCATTCATATACAATACAATACAATACAATAAAATGATGTTATAATTATTATTTGCCATCATGTGATATGATAGGCCAGTGACATGTCCAAGGTGTACGCTCCATCCCACCCGAAGCCCTACCCTTGACCTACTAAAGATAAGCAGTATATAATGGCTGGATGGATGATATATATCCATCTGAAAAAAAAAGGAAATTAAGAGGCTGGCTCATATACTGAGCATTGTCAGATGGATAGTAGAACATGCACATGGAGTAATTTGAGGAGTACATCCATCAGTGTATTTAATATATGCTCTATAGCTGCATACAGTGAAAAACACTGATTCCTGAAAGGGGAAATTTGATCCCTCCGACTGATTACAAACACGCAGGAGGCCTGTGGCAGATTACACTGTTCACAATAGGGGGTAAAATAACGATCGAATCTTTTCAGCTTATTGATGTGAAACTTTAAAGCAACCCCATAAAGCCAATCCAACCTGCAAAATGTTTGCATCATCTCAGAATACATATACCATGGCAATACATAGCAAATCAAAAGCTCCCCATTACCAAGAACCAGTAACGTCACAAACTGACAGCACTAGTATTTAGATCCTGTTTGACAATTCTGATGTGGCAACCATGTTATATATATAAGAACAAGGATGATTATAGGATGGCCCTGCTGCTGCATTCAGTGGCTCTCAGAAGACCACAGAATAGGGACTGGGCAGGTCTGCGATTACAGTCATTCATGGCTTTACTTGTGAAGAGTGGTTTGTTGTGGAAAGCAGAAACCAGGAGTTGGAAAAAATGCAAGACCACTGCAAAGCCTCTGATTGACAACATCTTCCCTCTGCTTCTCAGGTCAATGAGATTTACCACGACGAGTCCCTGGGAGTCCACATCAACGTGGTCCTGGTGAGGATGATCATGCTGGGTTATGCCAAGGTGAGGTTTTTGTTGATCTTCAATTATGGAAAATTAAGACAAGCATCAGTGCAATTTATCGGTGTGATCACATCACAGTAAAGTCATAACAAACCAGCTCCCCAGTACGCGGAGCCGCTATGATTTGAAAGTACAGTGTTCGTTTCACAGAACATGCCCCTTGTACACAGCGATATGTTTTCTAGTTCTCTCTACTTTCATGGTAAATGCCTTCATGCTGTAATCCTCTCGTGCCTGCTATTATTAATCTGATGTCCTTCATGTGCAAAACCCAAATAATACCACAGGCAAACAGAAGTCAGTTCAGACTGAATCCTAAATGTGTTAGCAGTGGAGCTTTCTGTTCTCATGCTGTGACTTCCTGAAAATGAGTGGTTATTTCTGCCTCACAGTGCAATTAATAATGAATCAGAGATTCTAAATATAGATGGAAATGTATGCAGACTGCAGGGGTCAGCGAAATTGGCTCTCTTTCATGCATACTGTAAAAATGCAACCTGTACTTTGACTTATCGGGATGTGTCTTTGTCTGGATTTTTTAATTTCGATTTAAGAGACAAAATTGACTTTGGTCCCTCTGCTTATTAATATTATTATTATTATCACCACACAGGACCTGTGTTCAGTCTGTGTCTATGCAATCCTCCAATGGAGCACTAAAGTGGTCATTTACACAGTCAAGGTTACTTCAAGGTTACATCATTCACTCTTTCTCTCATTCTTTTTTTTTAACCTGTCAGTCCATCAGTCTCATTGAAAGAGGCAACCCATCACGGAGTCTGGAGAACGTGTGCCGCTGGGCGTTTGTGCAGCAGAAAGGCGACCCCGATCACGCAGAACACCACGACCATGCAATCTTCCTGACTCGACAAGGCTTCGGCCCCACAGGGATGCAGGGTAAGGCCCCTGAGAACACACTGGCATTGGTTCAAATGAGGATGTGCGGTGTCCTCCCATGTTTTGACTAGTATTGCTGTTTGGAACACAATTATCCAGAGAGTTATCCACCCTGCCATTATCTCTCCAAGCTACTGACAAGGAATGGGTAATGATTTTCAGGTTTGCAAGTGCACTTGAAATGAAAAAAACATACAATTGATTTTTTTTTTGGAGTTGTACCTTCAAAATATATACATTTTTCCTGGTGCCTGGTAATGAATGTGTTATCCGCATCATAGGGGCGATGCACCTAAAAGCTGTTTCTTTAAGACGTTGATTCCAGTGATTACTGGATGTTATTTTGGTAAATGGTCCGCGCTGCTTTGGAAATGACTCTCATTTTGCTGTACAGATTCTCTTTGAGTGCTTTTAAAATGCAGCTAAAAAAAAGTAAAACCACAGGGTCTTGGTTTGATGGAAGAAAAAAAACCACCATCAAGTCTTGAGTAACAGCGATAGGCAAGAATAGCGACCAATCAGTCGGCCTCGATCAGTTCAGTAGGCTTACAGCTCCTCCATGGATGAAACGTCACGCCCCCTGGTGCTTCATATTTGGTAACGTTCCTTCATTCCAACTCTTGTGGGTTCAAACCTCAAAGTCTCAAGGCAATTTGTTTTAGCTCCCAGATAGCGACTTCTTGCCCTCCTCCTGTTTTCTCCACAGCAGCCTCACTGAAACAATGAGAGACACTAACTCACTGAATAAAAGTGCCCAACCTGCTCTTTGTCTTTCCTCTTATCCCATGTTAACAGAAGCTGCTTTTATTTTCCGCTTCACACTCAACCGCTGTGCTTTGGTTTTTGGGTTATCTGCGAACTCCTTCCTTTTCCACAGAGACCAAAAAGGAAATGAATTGTTGTGGCACACACACACACACACACACACACACACATATATATACATATATATAAAGTCGGCATAAAGCGACACACATTACCTGCATTACAGGCAACAGGACAGATCCATGAGCAGACTTCACAGGTACGGTGACATTCTCGTCACAGTCATCAAATGCATTCACAACGATTTCTGCGTCAGATAACAATGGTGATCCACGGTGCCCTTTCCTCAGAATGACAACTTATTCAGTGTTATTTCCAGGATAATATTCATTGTTCCCTCGAACACACTGGTATTTAATTGGCGCTCCAAAGCAATAGGAAATTATAGCAGACACTGGAAATGAGCCTGACCTGAAGTTCTAAGGACTTGAATCATTGGGGGTTTTTTGGGTTTTTTTGGACAGAAGGAAAAAATTGGCTAGTTTCACTTCAGTGGTGCAATCAGCTGATGACGCTCCAAGTGCCTTTACCAAACCAACTACTAAAACAACTTTCACATTTGTTACTCCCTGATGAGGGGGAATAGGAGCTGTCACCATATCAGATTGATACATTAACATGTACAGTAGCATGTATAGAAAATATAAATAATAATAATGCCAGTTGTTAGTTGTAGCTTTTTGTGAGTTAAATGTTGATTGTGTGTTTTGTTTCATTTCTTGGCAAATAACAATTAGTGATAAATGACAATTGTATATGTTCAGGTGACATTTGGCTCATTTATCTATAATTATATTAAACCAATATTGTAATGATTAGAGTGTTATTCAAATACTAGACAAAATATAGAAAATTAGAGGGCACACACACACACACACATCCAAACACACCCCACACCATGCTATTTGTGTGTAGGTGCCTTGTTGACTTAGGGAGCACTCAGACACTTAGATAAACAATTTCTCCTTATCATGTTTTTGTTAAATAATAATTCTTAAAAGATACAAAAGAGGCACTGTGATGAAACCTGCAGTGACCATGGCTGGATAGACCACAACACATTCTGCATTCATTATACTGGAAGTATCTCAAGTGGCAGTTTCACACAGAGCAGATCCGACCACCTCATTATTTTATATCACTCCCACCTTTATAAGTGTCAGCGTTGCCTGCACTTTGGGCAGGTCATTAAAACCGGGTCCAGTCAACAAGCTACCTTTCAGTTTACAGCTGTTGCCAAAGCAGGGGTCAAATTTAATTAGGTAGCATTAGCCGAGAATTAAAAAAGAAAAAAAAAAAACATAAAAATTAGCTTCAACATATGTGTCGTCACAGCTTGGTCTCGGCTTCTGTTAATTCTGGTTCTGTTAATCGGCTGCAATGTAGTGGACCATTTGCATTTGCAGACATGTACATGTGGGCGGGCTGAGTGGGGGCAACAGTCTAATTGAATCAAGAAGTTTCCAAAAGTGTAAAAAGGCATTTGCCTTTCTGTGATTTGGTAGGAAGAACACATTGCATAATGAACTGAGGGAAATCAGTTTAATTTCATTTGACCCAACAGTTTTTTTTCTGTTTCTGTTTTGTTATAGTAACTGCATAACAGCTCAAAAGATATCGGAGCTTGCATAGTGTTTTCACATCTAGTGCACTTATCCCCATGCTGAGAGCCCTGGTATTATTAAGCAGTACACAGAGGTATTTTTAGGGAAACTTCTCTCGCTGTCCCTGCATGCCTAATTAGCATTGAGTGCACGTCTGCATAATGTATGTGAAAATAACAGGGTGCTATACGTTGCATAGAGACAAAGCGTTTTATCTTTGCTACATTTTCGCTTCGTATCTAATGGAGTGAAATACTAAAAGGGTCTATGAGGGTTTTTTTTCTCTTTGCAGTAGGCCTGGCATGTTGGGAAAACTTATTCATTATGTGTTTCTAGTTTCATGCAAAGCAAGTTTGAGTTGATTGACAGTAAAAAAAAAAAAAGATGATCTGGTTACTTGTGCATTTGACACAAATAGGCAGGATTGTCGTCATTGTTGTTTGTGGGAATGATTTTATTACTAGTACAGTTTTTAATAGTAAGCAAAATACACGTGCAGAACAAGCATGTGTATATGTGAAGATTTTTTTAAAACCCTAAACTACAGTGCTTTTCATTATGACATCAAACTCACCATATTCAGAACAGATTAATATGTTGATGAACATTCATTCGTTTTTATTCACATTAGCATATTACATTTGCATATTATTGTTATTTTCTCTGGACTCTTGTGTGTATATATAGCTATAGGCTATGTGTAGTAATAAAAGCATTCCAGTTATGCTAAACTGAAGATAGCGTCCTGTAGACTGTATTGAGAGGCTGTATTATTTCACTATTGTCTGAGAAAGACGTCATAGGATCGCATCTTTGCACTTCCCTCACCATGATTAGGTTTTGATAACACAAAGCCTGGATGTAGGCGAGATGTCATTATGTGTCTCTGTTTGTGTGTGACATGGTTTGAAATTGAATCATCTTTACCGACTGAAGACCAAAACACACTGACCACATTTCGCCCCACGGGCTGAGAACAGACAATAAGAGGATACTCGAGACAGTTTATGGTAAAGACGGGAAGTTTACGCCTTCCCTAAAAATCCTATCCATCAAACAACAGGGACAGGTGAAATTTATTCCCGGTGCATCACACTAGATCATTTGTCAAGGTTCTGCTTCTGCATTCCTGAATCCTTCATTGGATCTACTCTCTCCATTAAGCAGTTAATGTCATACGCCACTCACTCCTAGTCCTCACATAACCTCATTCCTTGATCATCCCATTTAGAACCCTCTGCATTTTTTTCAGATTTTGAAGCTGTCAGAAATTGCCCTCACACATCACATATGCCAAATTTCCTTGAAATTTAAGGATGTTTCTGGGAGAAAGTCATTTTTCGGAAAAAACGTTGATATTTTATTTTCCTGGTTCGACACGATGCGACGCAGTACGATACGATAGACTTTATTGATGCCACATTGGGTAAATTCCCTTGTCACGGTAGCAGCAACAAAGGACAATGACACAATAAGAAAACAATAGAAACTGGCATGAAAATGAGATAAAAAAGATTTAGATTAACAAAAGATAAACCCATAAAGATATAATAAAACTATAGGCAATGCACGTTAGGTACAAAAGGATATTTTCATCATATGCTCAGAAAAAAGCATATAATGCAACATATACGATCATCATTTTTGTTTGGCAAAGAACATTTTATTTCCTTAATTTATAGCTTATAGCAAGATTATAGCTTATAGTAAGAAAGACTGCAGCCTCCCTGGAGTGGTGTGCTCTCACCAGAACTCTAAGAGAATAATCAATGATACACAAATGACATTGTGACACATCAGAACACTCTATGCAGTGATAGGACGCCCTCTACACTTCATTAAGTTGGTAATGGCCGTGATCAGCCTCTTGCTGCCTTGTATTCTTCCAGTGTATGGTGCCTCGTGGGAAAGATGGTGTCTTTGTGGTCAGGGGCACAGATATGATCAGCTGTCGCTTAGACGTTCTTTGATTGTAAAGTAAATTGATAATTATATGCTGATTTCCGTGTGTCTCCACGACCACATGGACTCTACCACCGTATGATTTCAACGGGTCTGCGATCTTTTCTCAATTATACTTGCACAGAAAAAAAAGCTTTACAGATTCTTTGTTGAATTATTAATGCACCGACGCCTCAGAACAACACACGGACGGCAGAGACTGTGGCTAACATCCTCTGCCGCTGATATGTCTGATTGTGTGGTTTATTTCATTGGACTATAGGTTGTTGTTGTTTTTACGGTCTTCTGTTCCTAGTTGCACCAGAACTGTGAGACATGGCAAAAAGGGCTTTAATTCTCCTCCGACAGTGCTGTGATTAAAGATTCAGTTACCACATGAAGCATGAGAAAAGTCACATTCACACTCATAACCTTGAGAGAGTGCATGATGAACTACGCGTTTCCCTCTTGGACGATTTTCAGTGCATGAAGTTGATTTTAGTTTCTGCTCCAGTTTCACGAAAGTGTTTGAGGATTGATCGTTTCAGAATAACATTTTATCACCGTAGTTTCAAAATATATAACGAGACTATATGTAACACAAAATAATAACTTTGCACTACAGACTACATGTGCACTAGCAGGTAACTATCAAAACAGCCTTAGCATAGGAATGATTGGCAGTCAGTCACATTGAGCTGATTAATGTTGTGATTGATTGGGCATCAAAAAGAGGCAGACATGTTCCTCATGTCTTATTTCATCTTCATCCTTTTTTCTTGATGTCCATCAGGTTATGCCCCAGTGACGGGGATGTGCCACCCAGTGCGGAGCTGCACCTTGAACCATGAAGACGGCTTCTCCTCTGCCTTTGTTGTGGCTCATGAGACTGGACATGTGTAGGTTCCGCTTCTTATGTTCATCCTCCTTTGATTTTTTTTTTGTTCTGACAGTGGAAACAAAGGTTTTCAGCTGCCTACAGACACATAACCTGGAGAAAAAAAATTTTTTTTTGTAATTATTTCTTACAATATTTCTGCAAAACAAAACAATATGTCAAGAGGGGAGGTAAAAGGTGAAAAGAAAAACGAAACAGTCAGTGCTGTATGTATTGGACAATTCACTATGTATTGAGGCTTGCTGTATGGGCAGCACATCAGCTTGTGTACAAACCCTTTTAGTTTCTCTTACCAGAAAGTCAGACATGTTGTATGCTGGAGAAGAAGAAAAAAATACATCTCACCGTAATGGCAGCAGATCCAATCCGTCCAATATAAATTGATTGTTTGAAATCATTTGAGGCTGCGTATTATGAGCTGTCAGATATTAATTATGGTTACATGAATGACCTCGTAGTCAGCCCTGGCAGCTGAGGAAAGCTGAAGTAAACGAAGGTGATGCAGGTATATTTATGTTCACAGAATATAAAGCGCCACTCTGCCTTGGTTCGCAGCATAGTTGGGGGCGGGGGTCAGTTTTGCAATTTTATGAACAAAAAAATACATGTACGTGTGTTTAATTTTGTTGTCATTTGTAAGTTGAATGTAAGTTGATTATCAACCTTGGAAATGCTGGATTTACAAAGACATTTTTCAAAACTGCATCGAATCACATCATCAACTGATGGAGATTCCCCAAGAAGACTGAACTGTTATTATTATCGATGGTAATTATACGTCTCCAACACTAACATAATATTCCCTTGCGTTAGTGTAGGTAGGAGCAGGCTATTAGTCGAAGAGGAAGAAGTGGCTTTAACGTCATTACCCAGTTAAACAACCATTTTTTTAACAGAAATATTAAAATTAAAATGTAATAAGGACACATTATTTAACGTTTGCATGACCCTGTAGGTGCACTCATGCTTTTTTTGGTTATTTATCCTCCTCCTCTTTTAGCCTGTGAACTTAACCAAGAAAGTCAAACAGTCTGCTGTTTGTGATAATAAAGATAATAAAGATTTAGTCTTATGAATACATACTAATAGTATGCCAGAGGTTTTTTTAAAATGTTTGCTCGTTTTTCGCAGGTTGGGCATGGAGCATGACGGCCAAGGAAACCGCTGCGGGGATGAAACAACAATGGGAAGCGTGATGGCTCCTCTCGTGCAGGCGGCCTTCCATCGATACCACTGGTCCATGTGCAGCGGACAGGAACTGAAGCGATACATCCAGTGAGTTCATGTTTGCAGTTCAAGTGAGCAGCGCAGTGCGAAGGGTGAAACTGGTGTCAGTCGATGGTCGGAAACTGATGGCGCGCATGTAAAGCAGCGGCGTGCCTTATGCAAACAGGCAAATGTAGAAGCCTAGTGTGGCTCTGCTCACACATCAGTGGCCTTTAATAGGTTCATAGACGTCTAGATTTTCAGTCAGCTGTGAAAAGAAAAAAATCAATTTCTGACAGGGGAGGCTCAGTAGAGCGTGAACGCCAAACTACTGACTGTGCATACAAGTCGGTGACAGTTGCCATATGGTGTACCAGTTTGTTGTTTTGTTTTTTTAGAATAGCTCCCAGCTATTTTAGGTAGATCCCTTACAGAGAAAAATCAATATATATGTTGTCTGAAAAGTGTTACTGCAGAATGATTGTGTGGCTTTGGATTGGTGGGGGAAGGGAAACGGAGAATGAGATGTTGCACTTACTAGAGGCATCTGTGGTTTGTCTTGTCTGACTGAAGGTTTCGCAGCATGTAAGCTTGGAGTTTCTGCCACTGAGTCAAATCTGCTGCTGGACTGAAGTATAAATACTATAATAACTCTGCTAAAAAACACAAACAAAATAAGTTGCTGCTCCATCTCTCTGAAAGCCATGTGCATCATTAGAATACTCACAGGTATTATAAGATATAAGTAGACAAAAATCAAAAATTAAATTGCTGGATGCTTCTTCTGTTCATGTAGAGCCGAAATCTTTTTTTTTAAAGTGAATTTGTTTTATTTGGCTTTTTGATTTTTTTGTTGGCTTGCATGGTAAATTAAAGTCTGAGGTGTCACATAAAATCTTAGTAAAAGGTTAAATATAGAAAATGGAGAGAAGGTTTCTGTAACTAAAAAGGATTAAACAGTTGTGTAATTGGTGAACAATAGTCATCACGCTACAGAACATACAGTAAATTGTAAAAATGTAGAAAAAAAGATATCTTTCTTTCAAAAAGAATAATGGTTAAGTGTCCACGTGATGGAATTACACATACACCTTGCATATAAATGCCCACCATTTGGAATAACCATTTCCAAAACAGTAATTCCCTAGTATAGTAACACGATGTATCTTTGTTTGCCCTTCAGCTGCAATGAGTTCCTCATCACCGTTCTTGTGATTGATTGGTAATAAAACTGTCTACAGATGTTGTGCAATCAGCACCTGTTTGTAGGTGCCTGGAAACATCCTTACTATTATAACAGAACAAGAGAAGGTCGGTGCAGAACAACCGCTTTGAAAGTATAATGCATTCAGTAAGGTTTTTAAACTTTTAAAGTAGTCATTTTAAAATGGCAGTAATAACTATTCAGTGTACACAGTGGGGACAGAGAGTTCATGGATTATTCGTACTTCCATCAGAGCCCTGAATGTACGACTCATTAGTCTGCTGTTAAAATCTCTAACATGGTACAGTATAAAGTTGTTTAAAAATAGCAAAGTAGACATCTCCGGAACTTAATAGTTAATTAAAAAAAACTGCTTTTCTGTCAATAAGCAGTGTGTCCAAACGGGAAGTATAAAAAGGTTGTGTTGCAGTGGTTCATGTTCATTATTCTGAATGTCTAAAATTAATTATTTATCACTTGTGGAGTCCACCGATCGGAAACTACGGGAGACCTTCACATATAAAGTAATAAAAAAAGTTGCAAAATGTCATAATGGCATTAAAAACAAAGCTTTGTTTCCTTCCACAAACGTTAGTTTTGAGATTTAATGATGCAAATAGGTTTCAAAACACATTTCTTATCTGGTCAGTAAATAACATCAGTATCATCAGCGTTTGTTTGTTTTGTTTCTTTCCTGGATAGCACATACGACTGCCTTCTGGATGACCCCTTCAAACACGACTGGCCTCAACTTCCCGAACTTCCTGGCATCAACTACTCGATGGACGAGCAGTGTCGATTTGACTTCGGAGTGGGCTATAAGATCTGCACTTCTGTGAGTCCAGCTCTAAGGCTTCCATTCAATGGGTTATTGCAGGAGCTCGGTAGAGGCTGATGTGAACGGCATTTAGTTTCTGCAGACAGCGAAAAAAAAGGACATTATGTGTCAAAAACATTCTCAGGCTTTAGTGGTGGTACTCAAAAGAGAAGTATTATAGTAACTTTTGCAGGGAGATGTGCAGGAGTGGATGATGATGATGATTGCATCCTCATCAGCCGCGTCAAAGGAGCAGATGTGGACCCTTGATTAGTCAGCATTTTAAAACAAGCGTCTGCTTGTTTTACTGCTGTGATAAATATTCTGTAATTTCTTCTCATCAACACAACATTTCTTCTCCCCCCGGCAAGAAAACACCGTCCTATAATTGTTGCTTTTTCAAGGAAAATGCCAATTAGAGATGAGATGTAACGAATATAAAAGGTATAAAATAAAATATAGAAGAATCTTTTATCCTGCAATATACTGGATGAGTAATATTACATCATGAGCTTTTACATCAGGGACATGTTTTTTGTTGTCAGAATATTTTTTTTATATTTTCAGCTTGATTCAATGTCAAAGACCTTGCCATTTAAAACTAAAGATGTCACTTACTAGCTTGACAACATGCAGCGGATGAGGCCAGTTTGATTGACATTTTAGACAGACATGTACATACAAGGACCAGGCAGAGACCTTCTCTGGAAGATCTCCACGTGATAATGAAGCGTTTGACTTTGAATGGAGGTTGAATATTTTATTTTTAAGGGTGTTAAGGGTAAAAGGGGCTTCATTGTCTCACGTCAGCATATTAAAGAACCAGGTCAGTCGGCTCCAACTGAGGCTTAAAGCCTCCATGCTTAACTCTCAGTTGCCGCTGTTGCGTTTTTGCTGCAGTGTGACACAAATTACTATACTTGTGTATAATGAACTTCTTTCTTAAGCAGCTCAGGGTTGCTGAGGATGTTGCACTATTTACACCCCACACACACACACATACACACACCACCCCACTGAGACGCAGGATGAGTGGTGGCGAAAGGTGGGAAAATTGTACACATGGCTGTCAGTAGTAATGTATTCACAGTGAGGTTTGCGGGGCTAAAATCGAGGCCAAACCTAATTTGATTTAATATTCATCCTAACGCCGGCGCTCAAAGTCATCTGAGAAGGCTGCTCAGCCTGCTGCTTGCTGTTTGCTAAATAGATATTGGAGCTACAACCACTGGAATATTGGACAGACAGGTTTAAATCCAAAGTGCCTCTGGTAAACCGATTGCATTTGTCCAAGTCAAAGTGTTGTTCACTTTAACAACGTAGCTGTTGATCAGTCCACCTTTGGAAGTGAAACAATGTTTTGATCTTAAACCAAAGCTTTGCAAGATTTGCATAATCTCTTACAACACAGTCTCGGTGTGTGCACAATTTAAGATGCAATTCTTCACAGTTTGCAAATTAATAACAGTAATGCGTGTAGTTTTTTTTTGCACGAAAACAAACACTAAACATAAGTTTGACGACAGTAAAACTATCATTTTTCAATCCGTACTCAATAGCTCTTTAGCACAGATACACTATAATATATTTGCAGGTTACAATATTTCAGTTGTCCACATTTAAACCGAATGACTCCTGCATGAGACCCTTATTTACATTCAGTGTTTGGACACTGTTTACCTTATTTTTGGTGCAAAACCAATAACTGATTTGGCCTTTTGAGGGCACAGACGAGTTGTCATGCCCACGTCGAATAAAAAAAGAGGTGGGATTAAAGCAGCAGTGTGCAGGCATATTGTTTTTCCAGATTAGTCCGTCCGAACTCAATACAAATGTGACTCCTGATGACTCCTTTGTGAACGCAGCCCTGTTTTTAGGCGATAACTAATGTTATAGTTTTTTACGGTTGCATAGTATTTCATATACTGCATGTGAGTCAGATAAGAGCTCAGTGTTTTGGTTGAAATGGGCTCAGCTTATGAGCCCACTCTGACAATGCCTAACGCCTACTGTAAATCCTCATGTTTTTTTGAGGAGAGAAATATTTATTTATGTTCTTGAGTAACCTTCTGTCTGTTCACCTTGGTCATCAATGGCAGAACAGATATTTGTTCCAAGTCTTTCAATATAAAACATATTACAGGAAGTGAGGTTATGGCTAGAATGAATGAGTATAGGTACCAGGGCACAAACATGGGAGCGTTTCCAACCAGAGTCCCAATCTTCCAGGCAGGTTTTAAGCGGGAAAGAGTCGGAAAGTCTGAAAGGTCGGACATTGTGGGCGTATGACAATCAGATGGAGTCTCAGTGAATGAACAACAAGTTGAGCACTAGATTAAACGATGTGGCAGAGGAGTGTGGCTGGATGTGACAGCCAGTCTTACAGATGGTGGCGAGGACCAAACGAGGACAGGGAAATGGGAAAGCAGGGAAACATCATGAAAGGTAGATTCAGGCCATATGCCTTTTTCTGTGTCACAATGGAAACTCATCTAAAAATAAATCTGTACTGGAAAGCATCATAATGACGGCTCAGGGACTGACTGAAAGAGCAGTGGCCTTTCTCGCACCATGAAACAAAACTAAATCATATGCCTCCACCTGTTATTCGTACTGCATATTGGTAATACTGCATAATATATATACTGTAGTTGTGTATGTAATTGTAAGTTAAATTCCACATTTAATCACTGAAGAACCGGCTAAGATTAGCACTGAGGATGAATCTGGTCTGCTGTGGTTTAAAAGAGAAAGAGAATTAAAACCACACACACACACACACACACATATTCCTATTGCATTTACAATTTTCAGTGTGAGACTGTTCTGTCGGTACAAGTATAAAGAAACAAAAACGGAGGTGCCAGCAGATCGGTCTCCAGTGGACTATATTTGTGTCTTGTGCTGAATAGGTTTTTGCTTGTCTGGAGGAAAAGCCATTCAGTCTGGCTAATTGTCTGGTTCGTCTTAGAAAACAATGAGTTACTCACCCAGACAATTAAAGTAAATGTGGGACCTGGCTGCAGCAGACATGTCCAGGGAGTTAATTCATCTTTCCAGGGTTAAAGTGTTTAACTGTTTTATTTCTCTCAACTCTCAACAATAAACAAGTAAAAGGAAGTTGTTCTAAATCAGTGGCCCCAAACTAAGCCAACTGAAGGCAAAGAGAGTGAATTGTGCCGGTAATTAGAAATTAACTGATGGGTTTAAAACGATGAAGTGCAGTAATAATGCATGATACTGATCATTTTATGAAAGAGTTTCCCAGTAATGACCGAGTACCAGGCCTGTAACATTACATTTATCAGCATTGATGTATGCATGTTTGGGCTTGAGGTCTTTGGATACTGATTAATGTGAACCAGGTCCATGTGGATGCATATGTAGTGTGTTTGGCTCAGGGCCTGCAAGTAAAATGCACCAATTTATTGATCTCATTAAAATAATCTAAATTTTCTTGCAAGAATAAACAGCTGCAATGTGAACGGACACTGGTATCTGTTGATGAGAAGGAACCAACAGGTACCACTCAACCAGTTGAAAGAAACAGTTTACTAAAGTAGTTCTTGTATTCCCAGCAAAAAACTTTTGGCAAAGGCAAACTCTGAATCCTCCAAACAAGTCTCTCAAGAACAACCTTTTTATTCCAGTCACTTGATAGCAGAGTTCAAAACACTTGTAAACAGCAGTTGGGTCGGCATGGTGATACAGAGGAATGCGTCTGGGCCACACTTGCATACCTCATCTACCAGACTCCTTAATATCTGTGGTTTATTTTAGTTACTTCATGCATTTGGATCCATTGCACTGAAACCACATATTTAAAATTGTGTACGATTTGTGTAACGTTCTTGCACAAAACAGTCTTTTTCTTTGAAATAGTGATGTAACACAAAGCCTAGAGTCTAGAGTAGAGTTTTTTTTTTCTTTAACCACTCAGCAGTTCCATATGCTTTGACCTTCGTGCCCAATATGCCAATAATACCTTAACACATGACTTCTATCTCTTCTGTTATAGTTTCGTACATTTGACCCATGTAAACAACTATGGTGCAGTCACCCAGACAACCCTTACTTCTGCAAGACCAAGAAGGGGCCACCTCTAGACGGGACAGAGTGTGCTCCCGGAAAAGTACGTTTGTCTATTACTGTATATATATGTACGTTACTACATGACCAAAAGTGTGTGGACACTCAAATAAACAGTATCAGTAACCAGGCTGCAGGAATTTTCAGCCAGAGGAGCATGAGTAAGGTCCAGCACTGGTGCGTTGATGCTGGGTGATAAGGCTCTGGCTCACGGTCAGTGGTCAGATTGATTGCACTGCTGTTGGATGGGGTTGAGGTCAGTCAAGTTTTCCACACCACACTGGGAAAAACATTTCTGCATGAATCTGGAAAGTGCCTTCCCCAAACTGTTGACACAAAGTTGGAAACACACTATTGTCTAAACTAACAGTGTATTGTGTAAAAAGAAAAAGAAAGAAAAGAAATCCTTAACTGGAAATAAGGCAAATTGCCCAAACCTTAGAAAACATTCTCAGACGAGAAGTACATAGACTCTGTTTTCCACATACTTTTGGCAATGTAGTATTTTCACATTTTTTCCAGTTTTATCATCTGCTTGAACTAGAAATTATGCTTTGGTGTTTGGCTGACCTTTCTTCCTCTGTCAACCCTGTCATCCTCTGTAGTGGTGCTACAAAGGTCACTGCATGTGGAAAAACCCAAACCAGGTCAAGCAGGACGGGGCCTGGGGGTCCTGGAGCAAATATGGCTCCTGCTCGCGCTCCTGTGGGATGGGAGTTCGCTTCCGGACCCGTTTATGCAACAACCCGGCGTAAGTGACCAAAGTAGCAATGAGATGACTTGATGCTAGCAGACAACTTGGACGACACGAAAAGGTGGAAATGGTATGGTGGGCAAACCCCATTTACATTAGTGCTCGCTGTGGCGGTGGTTGAGCATGACCTATGACCTATATCACAAACAAAAAGTTGAAATGGTGCCTTTACTTCCTGTGGTGACTTAAAAAGCACATCTTTGTTCCCGGACGCTGGATGACTTTTACCACAGTGCCATTAGAAGTGTCACAAACCGCATCTCAGTGTGGAATGGCAATTGCCCGTCAGCCCCAGTGGGTGGACAAAACTGTGCGGCCTCTAATTGCCCATCATTAAGAGCATTTGCATTTGAAATGTAAAATCCTAGTCAGTGATACATCTCACTCTGACGGTGGACTTCCTGCCTGCTCTCGGCCGCTCCCCTGCTGAATCACGACTGCACACTCAAGTGCATTATCTCAGTACTTGCTGAACCTATCACGTCATTCAGATTGCTATTATTTATATTGCACATACGTACAAGCTATTAATGATTGGTCTGTTCTGTAAATACGGATAAATAAATCTACTGTATATTCACCCCCTTTCCAACTCTGTCCACCTACATATCACTTGTTATGCTGTAGTACTTATGTACTGATGATACTATTCTTATGCGCATTTGGTGAAGTGACTGTTAAATTGAATGGAATCTATTATAATATAATCTTAGCAAGGCGGGTTCAGCACTCAGCACACTTCAGAATGGAAAAGGATGTTGGGTAAATGAATCGTTATATGGTGCATTTACCACTTTACATATTAATGTAAAGTGGTGCTAATTAGCGCCATTCTTAAGCCCTTAAAATCAACATCTGAGCATTTTGAATAAAAGCGAGACAACCTTCAGGGTTTCAGAGCGAGTGACGTGTTTCGGTTTTTTTGAACAGGCTTTGTTTTCGTGTCCTTGGTTTACAAAGACTTGCTCACTGTCAGTGAGATCAGCTCCTCTGATGTCTGCCTGCTCTTCATCCCTCAGGCCCTCCACCGGTGGCCAGGACTGTCCGGGAGTAAACTACGAGTATCAGCTGTGCAACACCGACGACTGCCCCAAGCACTACGAAGACTTCCGAGCCCAGCAGTGCCAGCTCCGCAACTCGCACTTTGAGTTTCAGAATTCCAAACACCACTGGCTGCCCTACGAGCATCCTGACAGTAAGCCGCAACACTGTGGCCAGAATGTTTGTTCAAGGGCCGTCTCAGTCAGAGTGAAGCCGTTGTCTCCCGGCGTCTTGTATCAAGAGATAATCTCAGACACTTTCCACATACTGACCTATACTTTTTGTGAAAAAGGAGACATTTACAAATGGGCCTTGTGTCTGGTTTTAGTTTTTGAATTCTTTCCCTTTGCCCCCCCACCACTCCACCCCCACCCCGTCCTCTCATCGCTGTGTCTGTAAGCCGAGTCTAAACCCATATATGTGCCCTTTTTGGCAAAGGTGACGGACCACTTCTGTGCGGATGCAGAAAGCGTATCCCATTTCAAACTCTCTCTGTTCTTGATCAGACATTGCTTTTATCTGGCTTCGCTCCATCGAGCTGGTTGCCACTTATTGCCGCTAAATTGGCCTGGGTTCTGAAAGTCAGTCATGTAGGGGGGAAAAAAAAGTAAGAAAACCCACTGGAAAAAAAAAGTACGAAAACCCACTGAGAACCTGCAGGGGGCTAAGTCTGTTCTCTGACAAACCATTGTTCTGTGAAAAGTGCAGTGCCTTCTAAAGACTTTAATTTGACAGTTAGCTTTATGGTTTAAAGTCAAGTGGACATGGTTTTATATGGGGTCGTTTTTTTTTCTCTGAATATGGACTTTACTGCGGAAGATAGTTTTTGATAATTATGTTTGGTGTGCATTCACATTGATTACTTTTACATTTACTTCTAATGGTAATCATCAGTATTTTTTTATTTCCAGAACCCCATCAGGACACGTGCATATTAAATATATATATATATTCTTTAAATAAATCATATAATTTAAATAAATCATATAAGTATATCATTATATTCAATGTTCTTATAAATCATATGAATTTTATATTCTTCTAGCTAACAAGAGGTGTCACCTGTACTGCCAGTCCAAGGAAACCTCAGACGTGGCATACATGAAGCAGCTGGTGCATGATGGGACGCGGTGTTCCTATAAGGATGTCTACAGTATCTGCGTGCGTGGAGAATGTGTGGTAAGGATTTATTTTAATTACACAGTCCTTGCTATATTAAAAGCTGCCTTAGGTAATTATGCACATAAGTGGCCACAGGCTGTTTGGATATTGAAAGCGTGGAAAGGAATTTGTTGAATTACACAGTGTGGTGTTGGTAAAGTGCACGGTCAGCAGAGGCTTCATCTTTGAACGTGATCTGATTAGATCCAGAGTGATTGCATCACCGCTGTTTTGGAAGACGGATTCTCATAAAGCCAAAGCTTTATTAAACTGGACTGATTGATTGTTGACAGTGTTTACCCCGACAGCGTTAAAGACACAAGTTGTATCGTAGCAATAACACAGTTCATGTCAAACACCACATTCACAACAGTATGGGGCCTAAAAGTATTATAGTTATCAGATTTTAACCATTATACCAGAACTGGTCTTGTGTTTACGTTTGTTTATGTTGCATTTCAAGTTGCTCCTGGAAGGTATTATTGTGATTATTAATAAAACATCTAAATTTAGAAAAAGCTTTAGCTAATAAGGACTGAGGAAACACTCTGACAATTAACACACACACAAAGGGAAACGTACCGCCAATGTCATCACACGCCGCTTCATCATGGTACTTAAGGAAAAGACCCTTTGGCAACTAGATGATTAAAAACTAGACCAACTTTTTGGGAATTCAGTTTCTTTGTTGAGTTGTGAAAAGTGTTTTGTTTGAAGAGTGGGTTTAAAAAAAAAAACATCAGACGACATTTTAAATGTGAGATAAAACCTGCTTTTTGGTTCTTTGTCAAACTGTTACCAAATGTCCATTATACACTGAGTTAGACTGAACTAGATAGGCATCCGCTCTTGTTGAAGTTACAAAGCGACTCGCTGTCTGACTCCGTGAGAAGAGGCACGACGCCCTCTCCACAATGACAACTTGACTCTAAACTTCTACAGGCAGTGCTGTCACTTTTTCTTTCTTTGTTTTTTTCTTTTCTGTGAGCACTGATAATCCGACAGACGAGAAATCTATTGTGAAAACATCTGACGGTTTTGGCTCCTCATCACATCATGACATGAATTTTACTGCTCCAAGACCGAGGGCAGTGCCAACCCATCTCCTGCGCGATTGATTGATTTATTCATTTACTGCTCCGCAGAAAGTTGGCTGCGACAGGGAAATTGGCTCGAGCAAAGCCGAGGACAAATGTGGGGTTTGCGGTGGGGACAACTCCCACTGCCGCACTGTGAAAGGGACCTTCACCAGAACACCAAAGAAAGCTGGTAAGAGTGCATCAACACCCCGACCCAGACAGAATTCATTCAAAGCCGGGTTTTGCTACAAATGTTCCATATCTTGGTATGTGATTGCTTTCACCCAGCGTTTTCCTGCATGTTTAATCAGCCCCTCTGAATGAATGATAATAATAACGATGGCAATGATAATGATAATTATCCATTTATATACAGCACTCTTATTTTTTAAATTGTGACTGTGTCATAATTTATTCGGAATATTTATGAAAAGAAAGTAGAAAAAAGAATATGTATGATATGTAATGAATGCAGCATGGCGTTACTTTACATGTACATTTACATTCATAGCATGTTGGAGAACATGATCACACTGATTCACGAAGCCATTTCCATACGAGGCGAAAAAGATTTAAGCACCTCCTGAGCCTGTCTGTGGTCGACAGCCTCAAACATAAACCTTTTAAACAAACCTAAAATAAACCCCAGTGTGTATCATAATAAATAAACATGTCACTCTGCCTTCTAGTGTGGTCCACTGGCGAGATTTAATATTACGTGAATTCCTGTGACAGGGAAAGGTGGCGTTGACTTCACAATTTACACCCGGCCACCACAACATTAAGAATATACATTGGTTTTAATGTTGTGGCAGATCCCTGAATGCTTTTTAACTCATCATTACCCATCTTTACCCATAATGTATCGACCTATATTACCTATATGT
>JAFBJQ010001799.1:346634-395074 GCA_016785345.1 Trinectes maculatus
TAGAAATACATTTCTTTCGATGAACGTATAGGGACGATTGCATACAATGAGTTAAATTAAAGTAAATTAAATTAAGCTTCAGCGGGAGGTAACCTCAGCTAATGAGGATAAAAGTGATGCCGGTAAATAATTAGTCGTGGCCCCGCTGTTGTCTGCTGTAATAACCTGAGACATGGCCTTTGCTGTTTAAGTGTAAAGCAGCAACAACAAAGTAAGTGATCAGTGTTGAATGTGAAGCAGCTGCGGTGGAAAGAATAGCGCCTCTGTGCTTCAGTAGAGATGTGGTTCCAGGTAGAACAGTCTATATGCATCTTCACAATGTGAGTGCATTTATTCAAAACCTGTCAGAAAACACAGCTCTGTTGCAGAGGAGGTGAACACTGGTGGAAATAACCACTACAAAGCCACAATAATGGCTTTTGTAAACAGTAACAGTGCACATCTTGCTTTTGATTAAGCTTGTTCCCTGGAGACCATTGAAACATGCTTATGCTTAGAAAAAAAGTCTTTTGAGTAGCAGCTTGAGATTTCTCCATGCTGTTGTAGTTATACGCAGCATCCATCCCTCCTGTCATTGTCAATCTCTGTGAAATGACATGGTGATGGATCACTGTGAGAAATATTTTATATTTCAAAGCCGTATGTTTTCTTTCTTAGGTTCCTGCTGCATTTTATGTCACTATGTGTGCATAGATGTTGTCGGTGTTTCATATTTATTGTGTTGCAGGTACTGTATTATGTATGTTTTCCACCTCACCAAAACCTGGACATTGGTTTGAAAGAAAGTCAGTAATAATAAGTGATAAAAGTCATCACCGGTGACTAGACCAGATTTTTAATGATTTATTGTCTATTTTAATCAACGATCACATCTTACACCAGGATGTAACTGCAGTACAATTTTTAAAAATGCATATTCACATTTTGTGAATAGTAGGTAATCAAGCCACAATTAATCAATCAATCAATCAATCAAATTTTATTTGTATAGCCCATATTCACAAATTGCAATTTGCCTCATAGGGCTTTAACAAAGAGTACAGGGTGTGACATCCTCTGACCTCTGACCTACACCCTCAGCTCGGGCGAGGAAAAACTGCCAAAAAAAAAACATTTTAACAGAGGAAAAAAACGCAGAAACCTCCAGGAGACACTCATGTGAGGGATCCCACTCCCAGAGATGGACAGAAGTGCAATGGATGCCACGTGTACACAACACATTAACAACATGACTTATAATTATTAATTATACAAGTAGAATAATATAATATAATATAATATAACATAATATAATAAATATAATGTAATAGTGGTAGTGGTGCGTTGAGTGCGGTGCTGAATCCAGGTCCTGCAGCTCCAGAGCATGTTCTACGATCAGCTGCCACCACAGTCGATGGTCCATAGAAGTGGCTGCACCTACTGTAGTACTGGAACAGTGGAGCACAAAGACTCCGGAGAAGAGGGTGAATTAGTAAACTGCATTAATAAGACACAGATATAATGATATGACGTAGATGGAAGGAGGGAAAGCAGACAGAGGAAGAGAAGGATAAGGTCTAAATGTCCCCCGACAGTCTAGGCCTATGGCAGCTTAACTAAGAGCTGATCAAAGATGGACCTCGACCAGCCCTAACTATAAGCTTTGTCAAAGAGGAACGTTTTAAGTCTGCTCTTAAATACTGAGAGGGTGTCTGCCTCCTTGATTGAAGCTGGGAGATGATTCCACAGCAGAGGAGCCTGATAGCTGAAGGCTCTGGCTCCTATGGATATTTGGAATTGTGAGTAAACCTGCGTTCTGAGAGCGGAGTGCTCTAGTAGGATGATATGGGATTATTAAATTTTTTAGGTATGTTGGTGCACTACCATTTAGAGCTTTGTATGTGAGTAGAATGATTTTGAATTCGATTCTAAATTTCACAGGTGCCATAACATTGGGCCAAGCACAGAGCCTTGAGGAACTCCATAGCTGACTTGCACGTATTGTGACAACTTATTATTAATTTGTACAAATTGATGTCTGTTTGATAAATAGGAGCTAAACCAATTTAGGGCAATTCCTGTTATGCCAATTAAGTGTTAAAGCCTATGAAGAAGGATGTGGTGGTCAACAGTAAAAGCTGCACTAAGATCTAAGAGATTAAATAGTGTGATTGAATTAAATTAAACCGTGGCCATATTCTAATAGAAATGAAATGCTGGACATTAATGGTTTAAGTGCTACAATAACACAAAACATAGTGGGAACATCATGCACTATTAAAAACGTTCACACACACACACACACACATAAGTGAATTGAATTCTAAATGAGATCAGTCCGTTCAGTTTTTTTATATTTCCCACTCGCTAATAAGCCCCAGACAGACTAAGGGAAACACACCAGGCAACAGACAAACCTCAAAATAAAAATCTGCAATTATTTATTGCCCCAAGACATTTTTTATTTCAGTCATGACATTTCACACAAATGAAAAAAAGGGAAAAATCCGAAATAACGAGGAAACTTGGGAGACTTTATTTTCTGATGTTGGGTTAAAATTGCATGAAAGTGGCATGGGAAAAAACAAACTAAAAGTATTTCCCTGCTGGCCAACCTGATTTTTGCTCCATGAAAACATGGCTGGTTCCGTGAAGAGCAAGAACACAAACACCACAAAACACAGAATCTATAGTAGACAAGCTGTGACAAACCACATCTCTAAAAGCCAAAAAAACCCAGAAGCCATATGAGCATATGAATCATGCCAGTTTACTTTCACCCATGTCACTAAGCATAATGCAGATGCAAGCTGAAGACTTGAGCACCGGAGGAAATGATTTGTTGCAGAGAAATAACAGTTATGTGAGCACATTTTAATTATACCTTTATTTCTCCCATTGAATGTAATGTTTTCCGTTCAGTCATATTTTTACGGTACTATATAGTGCATTGCATTATCCTGAGGCACTTTCCAATCAATGCTTTCAATTGGCCTCCTGTCTCACTAATATAAAAAAAGAGAACAAGAAACAAGAAAAGAGAGGAAATAAGGCATTTATTTTATCAGTAGTCGGCAGCGTCTCCGCAGAGAGCCAGGTGCTGGAGAGAATGAGTCACAAATTTCAGAGGACATTATTTTGAATTATTTTTTAACATTTGCAGTTTATGGAGGTAGCGATGTTGACATTTTGTCAATTGCACATGATAAACGACTATTTTTTTTTTTACAGCCATCAAGAACCAGGCAACAGGGCACTATATCCTCAATGGGAAAGGAGAGGAGGTCAAGTCCAGGAACTTCATTGACCTGGGCGTAGAGTGGCACTACATCATTGAAGACGACGTGGAGACTCTGCACACTGACGGACCTCTGCACGACCCCGTGGTTGTTCTGGTAATGCAAACGTCCTTCTTTATTTTGAACCTAAAAACCTAAAAACATTTTTTTTTCATTTATTTGGTGCGATGTAGTGGGATGTAGTATGAGACATACTGTGTGTAGAAGGGGACATATACTGAGATGAGGATGCTGTCCAAATGGCACGAGTGGGTTTTCAGTTCATCAGTTATCCTCACATTAAGTGCATGCAGGAAAAACAAAACAAAACATAATTAAATCAATATTTATCGGTACTGTGACCACGCGTTGGCTGTAAAACAACACCACCAGTCTACTTACTGTTGCAGTGACTAGATCCAAGATTTTGTGAGTGGGTTCGATCCAATCTGGTCAGGGAATCCCTGTTAATCCAACACACACAACACTGTGTTGTTGTCATGCCGCAGATGGTGCTGCCTGACAGAACTTTCATGGCAGAACTGTATAATAAAGCTGTGTCATCTGTATGACTGTGGAGTTGTGTGCCAGTCGATGCCCTCGGGAGAGCTTATGTTCATGCACGAGAAGTTGGATGAAAAGACTTAGAAGATCATAGAAATCACCATAAAACCGGGGCCCTCACAGAGGAGGATTTAATGAGGATTAACAACAGCAAGTTGAATAACTCACCATGGCTTCTACTATGAATCAACAGATTTCTGCAATTTAAAAAAAAAACAACTATTTTTTTCCATGTCCTCACATCGTTTTGCCATCAGATTACAGTTTACAGCAAAAAACTACAAGCGGACAAAGTGTTAAAATGTCATAAAACATTAGCTTTGTTCAGCACTTTAAAGCGTTCCCCAAAACACCTTGCTCCATGAGGTATAGTAGGCCACCGTCCAAATAACTGCTGTAGAGTAACAATGCATTTAAACACTACCATTACACGTTGTGTTTGTACAGCAGGTGGTCAGCAAATATCTGGGCAGCCATAGGAACTATTATTGCTGCAGGGAATGTAAACAGACTAAACCTAACATAAAACACTGTTTTCCTTAATCTCTGCCTTGGGCACTTTACTATTTACCTTTTTTTCCATTTATTATCACGTATTGTTCATTGAACAGAAACACTGGGGGTTTTCTTAACAGCACTGTAATCATGTTGGACCTGATAAGCATGAACAGTTATTATAGAAAAGAATATTATGGTCCATTGTTCTTGTTTAACGGCTTCTAGTTGCTGCCTTTTGTGGCATTTCATGTGGACCGCAAAGCAAATTCATACAATACAAGAAATATCTCGTATACATTGTGTAATTATATCTTGTAAACCAACATGTGCAATTATACATGAATGTTTCATAGTAATCTCTACACTAACCAACCTCGAATCGAGTGATAAATCAGAATCAAATAAAGCTCCCAGATTCCGGGCAGTTTCACTGGGAGCAAGGACAATGCCATCTAGACTGGCTATATCATTAGATAATGATTCTCTGAGGTGTCTAGGACCAAGTACTAAAATTTCAGTTTTGTCTGCATTTAATAATAGAAAAGTTTGGTTCATCCAGGTTTTAATGTCGTTGAGACATGCTTGGAGTCTAAGTAGTTGATTAGTTTCATGTGGTTTCATTGAAATATACAACTGAGTGTCATCTGCATAAAAATGGAAATTTAAAGAGTGTTTTCTAATGATGTTTCTTAGTGGCAACATGCATAACATAAATAACATTGGGCCAAGCACAGAGCCTTGAGGAACTCCATAGCTGACTTGCACGTATTGTGACAACTTATCATTAATTTGTACAAATTGATGTCTGTTTGATAAATAGGAGCTAAACCAATTTAGGGCAATTCCTGTTATGCCAATTAAGTGTTCGAGCCTATGAAGAAGGATGTGGTGGTCAACAGTATCAAAAGCTGCACTGAATTAAATTAAACCGTGGCCATATTCTAATAGAAATGAAATGCTGGACATTAATGGTTTAAGTGGTACAATAACACAAAACATAGTGGGAACATCATAGTAATCTCTACACTAACCAACCTCGAATCGAGTGATAAATCAGAATCAAATAAAGCTCCCAGATTCCGGGCAGTTTCACTGGGAGCAAGGACAAACCAACTAACCAACCTCTGAGTTTCAGTTCCCCATTTCTGCGCACCTGAGTGGTGTTTTATTCTGCCAGCAGCTTTCATTCACAATCGAATTCCTTAATCCACTCCGAAGCAAATCCATAACACATACTGAGTGATCCTGTGAAAATGTCAGAAGTATCAAGCAAGGCCAGAACATGTCTGCTTCTGTTGCTGTTGTCTTGTGTGTGACTCACCTCATTTTGTTGACATCATGCAACTGTTATTTAAACTTGAGGCATGTGTTGGGAAAATGTTTGAGCACATTTCCTCTGGACATATTTCGCCATTTATTTCCACTGGAGATCACTGGATGTTCCATCGATGTTCCATCGATGATAACGCACCTTATTGTACTGTGGATTTCTTTACCGTCTTGCTTTTCATCGTTTGCAGATAATACCCAAGGACAACGAGACTCGGTCTACATTAATGTACAAGTACATCATCCATGAAGATTCAGTGCCCGTCAACACCAACAATGTCATTCAGGAGGAATCGTACGAGTGGGCTCTGAAGAGCTGGTCTCCGTGTTCCAAGCCTTGTTCCGGAGGTAAAAGACAAATTAGCATCAAAATAAAAGAATATAATTTGTCTACTTCTTCAAAGATAATTATCCCTATGTGATGCTGCATTTTCCTCTGGGTGCTCCTGCTTCATCCCATGGTTCACAGACATGCGTATTGTGGAGGAAGATGTAAATTGGCAGTGGGTGTGAATGTGTATGTGGCAAGTTGTCTATGTATGTGTACCCGGCCTTAATGTGCGTTACTTAGTCCATTACTTCCTGGTTCTGGGACAGGAACATATGTTTTAATCCCATGATTTTATTTTAATATGACAAATAACAAATATTATTATAGTATTAGTCCCAACGCTATCCTTTATTCAGTACTTTAATTATTACATTTCTTTTTGTTTTTGCATTTTAATAATGATGCATTAAAATATATGTACAGGGGCTCCTCGAGTTACGACGGTTGCGAGTTACGTTGTTTTTGTGGTTACGACACATCTCCCGTGAACTTCCTTGTTTCGGCTTAAGCGGTTTGCCCCGTAAATATGCAGACTTCACACGGGAACTAGTTGGTGAGCGCTCTCTCTGTCTCTCAGCGCGCCTGCCGGCTCTCCAGCACCTCCACAGCACAGCTAGGCTACTCTGCCTTGTGTTTACTTATGTGAAATGGACAGCTGGTGGGGGGGTGCAGCGGCAGCCGGTAAGGAGATGCACACGGTCACAGATGCGTTCGGGATCGTGGCAATACCGTAGGTTTATTCACAACACAGGGTCTACACGGTTGATATCAGAAATCTAAAGGAAATTCTCATTACACTCGTGATCTCAACCCCTACGGTGTGTCAAGAGGGACAAAAAAGGCAATTCACCATAATAAACTGTTATTTTAGCGTGGTGTTATAGCGACATCTGGTGGCACAATGTATGCACAATGGCACAATTAATGTATGTTCCGACTTACGTCGAAATTCGGTTACGACACATTCTCAGGAACGGATCTCCGTCGTAACTCGAGGACCCCCTGTATATATAATACTGATTGATGGGAAAGTGGTCACCCTCTCCTCACAGGGTTTCAGTACACCAAATATGGATGTCGAAAGAAAGGGGACACCAAGATGGTCCATCGAGGCTACTGCGACGCCAACAAGAAGCCAAAGCCCATCCGCAGAATGTGTAACCTTCAGGACTGCACGCAGCCTCAGTGAGTACAGACTTTCCAACTTCCCAAACGACTTCGTCTGATTAGAGTCAGAGTGGCACATTAGCTGGAGTCTGTTAGGACCCAGCGTGAGTTGAACCGAAATGAGCTACTTTTTTTTTAACTGTGCAAGTGTCTCTGGTGTGTGGAGTGTGATGAAGCTGAAATTTTGGTTTTATGAAACACCTGACAAACCAGAGTGCTCGTGATATTAATGCAAAAATCATATTAAAAATCAGTATGAGCATGAAGGAGTCCCGCTTGGTGATTCGCAGTATCGCCCACATTCATATAATAAATCCAGACATGCCAGAGGTAGGTACTGTGCCATCACACTGTGCCCATAACCATATCCAAATAGATATTTCTTACGTGAAAGATTTTTTAATTATGTTATAATGATTCATCAAACGGCTGCTCACCAAACTATTTCCAGATTATATACACACTTCAAACTATCCAGAAAAGTTTCCTGGTATTTTGCATAAAACTGGTGCTACAGCTGGAACGTTAATTAAGAATCTGAAAATGAATCCGCCAGATGTCTGGGTGTGTTAATTTTCGCACATTGTTTGCACATAAAAACAGCAGACTCTCCAGTGTTAAGCAGGTAATTTACTGAATCAGCTCTGACTGGATTCCCACTGCACTGATTCTCAGTGAAGTCGTTAATTTCCCAAGCGATGCCAGTTCAGTCATCTGTGTTTCAAGTCCTAGAAGGTCACTAAAATTATAGGATGTCGACTAGGTAAGTGGCTGAGAGCAATGATTGTGTCTCGTGTTTGTTTGAAGCCCGAGACGCACTTGTCCCTGCATTCGCGCTGTTAAAAGGACGGGGCCACATGTGTCCCGGGCCAGATGGGATAACTGCTGATGCATGTTCATGTAAAGGTATGAATGGGGCCACAGCTGCTGACAGCTCTGTGTGCAGAGGGAATAAGAAACCTGTGTCAGGGGAGGCCACATTGAATTATGCAAGGTTAGTCTCTGCGACCTTAAAAAATAATAATAATAATAAAAATTGGTCCTATATTACAATTTAAAAGATGTTCCCCGGCTGAATGAGAAGTACAAACATGACATCAGGATTTTTAGTGTTAAAAAGCACACTTTGCTCACTGATGAAATGTGAGTGTTTATAAAAAAGACTCATGGCCATGGTAGTGCTTCCTGCAGGAGCCTGTTGTCAGGGAGACTCGTAAAGGTCATTTGGTGACATGTGTCGGCCCCCGCCGCCATGGCTGTAAATACTGGTCTGTCCTCATTGTCTCTCACTCTCTTTTCCCCAGACTACACCTCTTTTCCTTATATGTGACATTTTTCTCCTGCGTTCAGCAGCAGCATCAAATCTTCAATTGGCACTTCTGCCTGACTTTTGTCACCCCCAGCGACTAGAAAGTCAAAGAAAGGGCTAGATTAGATTGTTTTATGTTATTTTATATATGCATATATACTGTACGTTTGTGTGTGTGTGTATGTATACATATATTATTGTTCTTCCTGGAGAGCTGTATTGTTTTATTGTGTCCCTTGGTAATTTACCTTTGTCTCTGTTGTTTTTAGTGCTTAAGGATGTGTTAATATATTTATAGGAAGCGATGCTTTGCCTCAGAGTTTAAATATAATACTTGTAGATTTGCCCGAAGGTTAAGTTGATAAGACCATAAATGGGTTTATCAATCAGTTTATCATTGCCTCTGAACGTACCCATGGCGACAGAGGGAAAGAAACAAAATGAACATGAAAGGGAGCACAGTTGATCCTGAACTTAACCTTCATCAAAACCTCAAAAAGATACAAAAACACACGGTCAGCGAGGGTGAACCTGCGTACCTGTGTAAGAAGAGAGGACCCAGAGCATGCAGTATGCAGGTCAATTCAATAAAAACAAACAGGCCTGCACGTTAGGGGGAAAAACAACTTCTTATCAAGCACCTGTCATGACTCTGAAGAGCCAGCTGCTCGTGTCAGGACACATTGATTTAAGGACTGCACCCTTGTCAGAAGTCAATTGCGTGAAGAGCCAGTTAACAAGAAAAAGTGGTTACCATGGGGACAAGGTGTCTGGTTTACGAGTACTTTAACGTACTTTACTTTAATGGACTTTAAATGGAGGATTTTCCTGTCTGTCAGGAGCCAAACATACAAAAGCTTCACAGTTGATTGGATAATTGAAGAATAGTTTCCTCCTTTTATCCATAGGGTTTGCAAAAGTTTCTCCAAAGAATTTTTTTTCCTTCATAAATGCAATTTATTAATTGCGTTTACATTGCAATGTTTGGAATATATGCAACTAATCTAATCTACTGGGTAAATACTGTATGAATACAACAACCTGAAAACACCACAGTGTTTTACGTAATACTAAGAATACATTTGATGGTGTAATTTCACTAAAGTAAGCGAATGGAGAGGGTTTTTACTTTTCATGTGGTCGTTTCACATTCTAATTCTGGTGCTTTTACGTACAAAATGTGAATCTTTAAATGCAGAAATCTACTCTCCCTCCTCTGTATCCTCAGTAAACGGCTTGTTGTTGTTTTTTTGTCTAGATGGATATCAGAGGAATGGGAGTACTGTACCAAAACCTGCAGCAGCCTGGGTTTTCAGATCCGGACCGTTCGCTGCGTGCAGCTGCTTCACGATGGCACCAACCGCTCCGTCCACAGCAAATACTGCAGCGGCGAAAAGCCAGAGATCCGGAGGCCCTGTAACAGAGTCCCGTGCCCCGCTCAGTGGAGGACCGGCGCCTGGTCCGAGGTTCAGTATCATACATCACGTCACATGACGTATTTTCATTTTCCTTTTCAGAGTTTAACAATAGAGTTGTTGGACTCTATTCTTCTTTGGTCTGGTTGTGCAACATGCGAGCTGAGACCATGCAGATGATTAATTAGTGTTGTGTAGAGCAGCGGCACGTCTCACCTGAAACCACTTGTCTTAGCTCAATATCAGTTTGCTCAGAATGAAACCTTTGAAAGTCAGTGTTAGTTACATTCATCAGTGTTGTCCCATTCATTAGTAGTCTAATTTAAGACTCATTTTCTGTCTGACATTTAATCAGCAGGTATTTAAAAAGTCCCAAAAACAGCCAGCCCCGGATTTATCAAGACAGATTTCCTCCAGATATTAATAGTTTGTTGTTGCTGCTTTGACTATATCATCAATATATACACATTGATTTTTGTTTGAGGCTTCGCTTGGCAAAAAAAAAAGGAAAAAAGAAAACTGGCTTGATTCAAGGGTTCTATATCAGGCAAGAGCCTGTTTTGTCCTGACACATCAAAGTCAAGTATTCGAGCTGGATGTGTTATCAAAGCACCACGCTTGAAATGAAAAGACACAGAGGAGAGATGGGCTCTGCTCAAAGGTGGAAATAAAGTTGTTTTGCTAATTTGTGCACAGAAAAACGGAACAGAAAACAGAAAATGGAAAACTTGGGAGAGAGGGAGAGAGTGTGCCCAAGTGGAGAGGCGACTTCAGACACTGATGGTGTCACTCCATTTGACCTTCTAACATTCTCACCTCGTCTTCGAGTCCTAATCTGAGTTCATCTGATGTTCAGATGTGACATTTCCAGGTTGAAATAGTACAACCATGCAGTTCACACCCTCCCTCGTACTTCTAAATGTTTATAAAGAAAATAATCGGACAATGGTCCACATCCATTTCACATGATAATTAAACAGGGACATCAAGTCTCCAGTCTTGAATAATTTGGCGCATGACATTTTCATCATATTTTGAATAATAGTTTGTTTAGATAGGTGCAGATAAGGTTAATTGGAGAATGGATTTTGCTCTGAATTGATTTTTAAAAAATGAGGTAAATCCAAGCTGCTTTTCAGTTTTAAAAAATGGTCAGAAGGTTTTAACAATAAGAAAGTTGAGATAATTATTTTCTCTTAGAGCTGAGTTCGGAAATTGCATTCAGATACCTGCTGTCAGAATGTTTTTTAAAAAATGTTGTTTACCACTGTAACTAACAGCAAATTTAAAAAAAACGACGCTCTCTTTTTCCTCTGCTCTCCCACGCAGTGTAGTCTAAGAGGACTGTGAGAGGTTTTTACACTGACTCTTGTCTGATGCTTATTACGGCTATCATGCTTTTAGTTATGTTACTGAGTCACTGCTCTCTCTCTCTCTCTCTCTCGCCCCCTCTCTCTCCACAGTGCTCAGTGACCTGTGGCGAGGGGATCGAGAGGCGTTTAGTCACTTGCAGAATCGGAGATCAGTGTAATGGAGAAAGACCAGAGGCCGTGAGACCATGTCGACCTGGACCGTGTCATGGTAAATATTTCATTAGTGAAGATGTAAACCAAAATGGCTGGTAGGGCATACGTCGCGTACGGGTCCGATTACTAATGTGACAAATGAAAGCAAGCCGAGAGGTCTGTGAGATGTTGTGCGAAACGGCCCTTTAGGGATAAATGTTTTTACGTAATTTTCATGTATATATCCATTCATAGCACAACGCACAATATCCAGCATTATTCATGATGGATGTTGACAGACTCCCAGTCTGTGCCCTTTTTTTTCTGTTTTTATTTTTAAGTGAGTTCGATTTCAGCCACGTTACTACCATCACTGTTGTTTAACAACAGATATGTAAATATGGAATAGTTAAAAATATGTAATTTTTTTTTATTGTGCAGCAGGCTTTTTTTTTTTTTTCCGAGATGGTTGGAGGAGTGTTTGACAACTCTGGGAATAGCTGCAGGACAGGAGGTGAATGTTGTCAAATAACCCTGTTGGGGGGGGTTAGAAGTCAAGTTTAGATTTAGTATGTACAATAGCACAAAGCTGGGTCCCAGCTTTTGCCCAGACGGACGTATTAGACTGTGGCTGAAATGTATTACACTGTCGGTCAAAGTATAAACACATATCGTGTAGCATAATAACTTTCCTCTGATTCTGATTCTGATTCTGATAAGCACACAGGCCTTAGTCCAATTTTATTTCCATTCAGGACCTGTCCTCGCCACGAGCAGGTGTCCACCACATGGTAGAAGTGAATGTCCTTGTCCCTTATTTTTTGTTGTGGTGTCTCATTATTTTCTGTTGTGTTTATTTTTTTTGTTGTTGTTGTGTGATTTGCTGTTGTAATTCACACTTCGGGGGCCAACGTACCTCGGTGCTCCGTGGCGTGTCACGGCTCTTTCATCTCTGTCCAACGCCACCTCACGCCGCTTTGACACGGTGGCGCGCGCTGAGCTCACGCTGTACGCTTTTCAACTTTCAGATGAGCCATGTAACGGGGACAAATCCATCTTCTGCCAAATGGAGGTCCTGGCAAGATACTGCTCCATTCCGGGCTACAACAAGCTGTGCTGCGACTCCTGCAGCAAACGCAGTGGAGCTCTGTCCTTGTTTTCCGAGGCTGCCGAGACAGAAGAGCATGTCCGCTTCGGATCAGCCTCCCAGCTGCTAGAGACATTAACAGCTTCTGTAGCAGCCAACGCCTCTCGCGGCGGTAAACAAGGTTCAGGCAAGGGATCTGCCACAATAGGCAAGGCTGCAAAACACATCACCACCCCTGCTCCACTTAGCAAAACCCCACCAAAGGTCACTGCGACTCCGAGACGGGTTCCACGAAACATGAATTTAATTGGCAGGAAACTGCCTGCCATGGTGCCATCTCCCCTGGCAGGTCGTACTGAGGGTCAGAGGTCGAGCAGCTCGACAGATAGTTGGTGGTCTACAGCACATTCTGAGGTGGAGAGATGAGAGTGACACGCATCCCTTCAGGACTCTGTATGTACAGTGGATAACACCGTTTCATCCTTAGTCATCTCATGCCAAAAACACCAGAGAGAAAGAGAGAGAGAAAAAGAAAAGAAAAGTGCTGGTTCACTTTGTTGTCGAGAATTTCCCTTTTCGCCCCGGACACTTTTTTAATCTACCAGTGAGCTCCCACAGGATTTAAACTGAAATAGCGATGTTACTCTGCTTTTATACTTTATAGTAGGACCAAAAAAATAATAATCAAAAGAATAATTTTGAGGTAAAGGGGTGCAGGGAAGAAGGGAATTTTCATCCGGTTTCAAATGAAAAGTTTCAGGAATTCAGTTTTGGTCGTCGACAGTGACAGATTTCAGCAACACAACAGCCAAAGGAAAGTTCAGTATCCAAACGATGCCTGTTTTTGTTACTCTGACTCCAAACTTTTTATAAATCAGTGGATGGTCTAAAGGGACAGTCGCAGGAAGGTGTGGGCTTTTTGGCAATTTCCCTCTGACTGTTTCTTTTTTTTTTCTTCCTCTTGTCCTGTCATTGAATGAATCATGCCCTGGGCGTCTGTAGAGCGAGTGCAGCGGTTGGTGAGAGGGATCAATGTCAACAGGTGCAGTCATTACAGCTGATTCAGAACGAGAGGGGGGGGAATTACAAGAAGTCATCCAGTACAAAAAGTAGATGCATACCTGGAATGCTGCATTTGTCAACTTGTTAGGAAAAAAACAAAAACAAAACATGAGTGTGTATGCCAACAGCCGCCATGATGTTTTTTTTCTTTGGCTAAATCCCAAATGTGATAAATTTGAATACTGTTGCGTTCCTTTGTTTATGTGGCCTGTGGCTACCGATAAACCGCCTCCTTATCATAGCCCTCGATTGTGACCATGATCCATGATGTGGAAGGCTTTGTTTGTTATGATTTTTAAAGTTAAGGATAATTGGTGAAAGATTTTAAAGACCTAAAACGGATCATCTGATACTGCTGAACACGCCCTTTACTTTAATGTTACGCTCTGTTACAGCCATTTTCTTGCCAAAAAAAAAAAAGGTACTGTCCAAGTACTTGTGGAATCACTGCATGTACAAAGTCAGACACCAGACTTATGCCAATTTGAAGTGACCAGCTAGGTACCAGTTTTAGTTGTATAGTTTGTTGTTTTTAATCCAGCAATTTCTGTTAAGTGGCATCTTATCATTTTACAAAAACAAAACATGAGTGTGTATGCCAACAGCCGCCATGATGTTTTTTTTTCTTTGGCTAAATCCCAAATGTGATGAATTTGAATACTGTTGCGTTCCTTTGTTTATGTGGCCTGTGGCTACCGATAAACCGCCTCTGTATCATAGCCCTCGATTGTGACCATGATCCATGATGTGGAAGGCTTTGTTTGTTATGATTTTTAAAGTTAAGGATAATTGGTGAAAGATTTTAAAGACCTAAAACGGATCATCTGATACTGCTGAACACGCCCTTTACTTTAATGTTACGCTCTGTTACAGCCATTTTCTTGCCAAAAAAAAAAAAGGTACTGTCCAAGTACTTGTGGAATCACTGCATGTACAAAGTCAGACACCAGACTTGTGCCAATTTGAAGTGACCAGCTAGGTACCAGTTTTAGTTGTATAGTTTGTTGTTTTTAATCCAGCAATTTCTGTTAAGTGGCATCTTATCATTTTCTATGGAAATGGGTATTTATAAAAGCTTCATGTAAATACTGTATATGAAAATATCAGTATTATTTTGAAAAAAAGCTAAGGATACTTTCAGACACCTTTTCTGAATCAATTAGAATAACAGAAGGTCACTTCAGTAAGTATCTTATTCATATTACTTATATTTCCATTACGTTGCATGGTGCTCCCCACCCCTCCACACACACACACATACACACACACACACACACACCTTTCAATAAGGTTGAAATGATTAGTTCAAAGAAGGGAACTGAGAAGAGAACACATATGTTCTCGGTGCTATATGGTTCTTACAGTTGGCTCTTGGCTCAGCTCTGAAATTCCCTGTACATCTGAATATGTTGCGAAGCCTCACACAACCCAAACACTGTTTCGTGTCGTCTTTTCTATAGTCGCGTGTACTATTGAATTTCAAACGGTAACGCTGCATTAAGCAATTTGTGACCACTAGGGAACAGAAAGACTTTGTAGCACAGCTCACATTAATGCAAACAGCCTCTTACTGACAGATGTACAGGACATCAGAGAACATCCTGGTACGTGATGATGAATGTAAGTCTGAGATTCACCTTCTCTTTTTGCTCTGCCAGCTATTTGTTTGTGTCAAAATAATGAAAGCCATGCAGAGCTGCAGGGTGCAGGGACCAGGACAGTGAGCCACCTTTTCACATCACAAAAATAACTGTTTTTAATCATTTTTATACCAAAAATGTGCTTAATGGAGCTCTCAGCCTTTTAGACCCTTCAGTCTGAACAAGGTGCTTGTGCGAGTTTTGTGTTATCAGGGGAAAAAGGCCTCACTGCAAACACAACAAACTGGACTTACAAAAGAATTTCACTGTATCTGAAACAATTTTTTTTCCTCCAAGTATTTTCAGAATGGCTTTTATCGGTCATCGGTTCAGTGGAGAAGGCTATTTATTAAAAAAAAAATAAGAAAAAGGATGTCCTCACAACCACCATGCATCTGACTGCAATAGCAAAAACACGGTTTAGTGTTTTCAGCAAAGAAATAGCTACGCAACTATTCACACTCATTCCTGTGTGCCAGTGTATAGTACATGTATATAGCATTGGGTACATGAATATTTATTGAAAGTTAAAGGGTCCTGCTTTGTTTTTTTCAGCATGTGAGGTGCCACCAGATTGAACATATAAGCTGCAGTAGGTCAACCATTGAAAACTGAATTTTTTTTTTCATTTACATTTTTTAAAATCTTGACTGGATTTTGATTTTTCTCTTAAAAAAAAACAAAAAAACAAAGACGCGATAGACTAGAAATGACATTGTTTTCCCCGCAAACAATTAGATGTAAATATACATGCTCAATTCTGAGATGTCTTGCCCTTTGTCAGAAGGCTGTCTTTTCACAGCTGATTTCGTAGAAGTCGTTAAAACGTGCTGTTTCGTCACAGCAACATGTACTGACCAGACAAATGCTTTATTATAACCAATAAAACATAAATAGTGTAGTACCAGTAAACCAGTAACGTTGTGTTTTTTATGCTGTTTGTAGTTGTCAGTATTGTCTAACCAGTCTACATTTTCCTCCCCACTTCCTTTTACATCTTTTACTTGCTGCTAATGTTATAGAGAGCTTGTAATGAGAAATAGGATAGCTGTAGATATTACATTGACAATCCCTGAGCCTCAGACAGATATTACTGCATAAGATCCTCCATGTACTGTATCAATACCCCTGTGCTATCCGTGCATTGAAGAAGAATAACGATTGTAATGACTGTCGGTCTCTTTGCTCTATTTGCTTTTCTATGTATTTGTGTAGAAGTGTACACTACTGATACTGTTTGTTGTAATGGGGAGCACATAGCAATAAAAGATATGATTAACTAATATGTTTTCATTTCAGCATTTGTGTGTGTCAGTTCTGTTGCCTTGTGCACCGATCGCCCATAACATTAAGACCATGAACTGATATTAGTTTTGTTTTGTTTACATCGTCAGCCATGGAAACAAAATGCAAATACAAGCTATAATGCATTTATACAAATACACACAACTATCGGAGAACACAAAAATAGAGTAAAAATAGAGTGATGGAAATGATGTTGCTGTCTTGATTATTTTCACTTGCAGCACTTAAAGGAGGAAGTTGTTTGTGGTTTGTGTGTGTGTGTGTGTGTGTGTGTGTGTGTGTGTGTGTGTGTGTGTATGTATGGAGAGTGATAATATGTAGAGTCAGAAACCCTGAGAGGTTAAAATATATTGGTGAGCACATGATGAACCTGCCTATTGAGGCACTTACTGCTTTTTGTGGCTGAATGGGAATAAACCCTTGCACTCGTCTCCCTAAACCATGAAGAGAATGTCAAATAACATGGAGGCTTTGAGTCACCCTGTAGAAATTGAACAGAGCTCCAATCTCTCCAGTGACACTCCAATTACTCTAATTATATTTTTAAACATCAACAATAGCAATTTGACAAGTCGAAGACAGTAATTTATTAAGTGGTAATAAGAGGGCACTATCAAATCATTGTTACAGGAGGTTTACTGGTCTGGTTGGTAACTTTATAATTATCTAACTTTTTTCATTACTGTTTTTTTTTCCTTTATACATCAACAACTGTACAGCTGTAATTTTTAAATGTACATGATAATAGCAAATTGAACTAAACACACTTCTGGATAGGTCATGAATTCTGATATCTATGTATAAACATGACAGATCTAATAATGCGTCTCATTTTGTATCGCTTAAGATTTTTTAAAATATTAATTGATTCCTAATTGGTCCCATGGGTTCAGGGGGTTGAGAGCATTTGTTTTAAGTGACAGGAAATGATCAAAATGACCACGAAAAGACAACAAGTGACCACAGGGAAAAGTACAAAAAAAACACAAGTAGATGCAAAACAATCAGTAAAGCCACAAAATGACAACAAAGACACAAAAGCTTCTTCACAAAAAAAAAAACTAAATCACCACAAAATAATTACAAAAAAATATTACAAGAGACATGCAAAATGACCATTCTGACACAAATGCCAAACGACCACCGGTGTACACATGCACACATTGCCAGTCAACATTAATTTATGTGGTTGTTATCTGCACAGCGTGAGTGTGATTCTGGTCACAATGACTGACAGCAGCAACAGAGGCTCACAGGGTCTGTGTGCTGGAAGGCATCAAATATCTCACTGCTCATTATATCATTTTATGTTTCATGCATTTGCTTACACCATATATGCCTCTAAAAAGGGTACAGCTTAATATTGATAACAATACTTCAATACTGGATTAGTCCAGTTTGCTATTATACGGAACTAGGTTATTTACCACTACAATTGAATTCTTCTAATCCAAACATTCGTTTTTAGCTTTAGATTAGCTTGTGTCTCTATTCAGTTGGATTCGTTGAAAAATGGATTTATATGATGATGCTGAGAAGAAGAAAATCCCAGATACAAAAAAAAAAAATTAAATCTTTTTCTTCTCAGAGCTACAACATTAGGTTTTATAATTCCGGAGCAACAGGGGCACCACATGGTCCATTATAACCATGCCAACCATGCTTCATTATAAAATCAGGAAATGACAGGCAACCCCATAATACCCGGTCAGCCCTGATTAAAGCCAGTCTGAGCAACAGCTCGTCTGACAGAAGCTTGGCTGAGCAAAAATAACAAAGAAAATCTGAAGGAACTGAAATTTAACTAATCGCTTCCTTCCCTCTCATCAGTTATGGATTCATTATGGATTCTTGTGCATGGAGGGCACCATTATAACACAATTATAAGGCACAGCACAGAGCAGCGTCAGATCACCGACTTCACTGCTGCAATCGCTTTAGGGCTTTCTGCCTACACAACAATTCACTCTCACTCTATACTGACTGCAGATCATGCCAGTGTGTTTGTTGTTCATGTAAAGCGAGAACAAACAGCATCATGCTTATCAGCAGGAACCTTGGAGCTGCCTGTTGTCTGTGCACTGTCCTGAGGGGCTGCATGTGGAAAACGTCTGTATACAGAAACCTACTTTCTCTGAGAACCCTGATAAACAGATTACATGAATACTTAGTGTGTCAGGTTAGTGTGGACGAATGTAAGAGAAGGAAAACCACTTGCTTACAGCCAAACCACCCTGAACGCGCCCGATTCCCGTTTGCTCTCGGAAGCCAAGCCGGGTCGGGCCTGATCAGTGCCTGTGTGGGCGACCACCTGGGAACACCAGGGGCTGTATGTGTGTGTGTGAGTGTAATCAGATGTCAGAGGGTGGCAGCAGTGCACCTTAAAGACGTTTGCCAGTCACCATTAACCGGCAACAGAAGAAGACAAAAAAGAAGAAGTCAAAAGGTCAGAATTGACTGGAAATAGTTTTCTCTCTGAATTGTTGCCTACGTTGTTGCGATGAGCACGTTTGTCTTGTTTGTGTTGCAGAGATCAGCGTCCATCAGTCTGCCTAACAACCAGGGGACAAAAAAAAATGTAAGAAAACCCAGTTATGGCTGATTTCCTTGTTGCTTAGGTGACTCTGCATTCAGCCAGTATGAATGGATGAATGTTCTGCTATTGACAGTTTCTGCAGCGTGCACAGCCAGGGCAGTAATCTGTTCTTGTGGCAGGCGGCCAAGCGGGCTCAGCCGGTGTGAATCTTTCCATGACAGTGGATGGGATGATTTGATATAGACATGCAATGGTAATTCTTGGGGAAACAAAGGCCATTTCATGCAGAAAAACATCAGTGATTAGACTGATGAGCTATTGTGCTTTGTTTGCTGGAAGAGCAGAGTGATGGGCCCTTTGTGCTCCGCAAGCTGCATCGGCTGGAAATATAAGATAATTTAAGATGAAAGACCATGTGTCATGTTTTCACTGAAACGCAAACAGTGCACACAGATGATTCAGACAAAACCTTCTATGAGCCCATAATCATTTTACACCCTGACGTACTCACTTACCTAAAACAACTCACTCATCTTAACAATACAAAATAAAGTGCACAGGAAAAAAAAAACATAATCCGTGAGCCCCCCCCCCCCCCACACACACACACACACCGCAGGACATGATACTAAAAGATGGGACGCTGATAGAAGATATATTTAAGTCAAGTTAAAAGTCACTCCTGGCTGCGCTGCTGTGGTGGTGATGCTACCTGAAGAGCAATTTGCAGCCACCTCAGCAGAGTCTCATGGAGTGAAATCGTTCACGCACAGATAGTAATTTCCCTGCAGAGCATGTTAATTAGACCACAATGCAATGCAAAAAGCCCGGCCAGCAACCACGCACATCTCGGCTGGTCCGTAAATATGAACGTGCTACTGAACATGCACACTATAAAAACACAGTTTTATAATGCTATCTTTGATCTTGATGTATTTTAGCAGAATGGGATTGTTTTGTTTTGTTTTTATTCTGATTTTATATGGTGCATCTTGTTTGGTCGGCGTCCCTTCTTGAGGGCACTGCGGGACACATGCCACCACATCCATCGCAAACCAACTCTCATCAAAGCGACTGACCGCAGACATTGAGAGCGTGGAGTCCACGCGGCCTGAGTGACGTGGAGCTGCGGTGTGCATGACTGCTCTGACTCCTCTCCGCTGGAGCTGGTGCTCATTCACTCGCTTTATTAATTCAGCCTCGCCGCGCCCGTCACTGTCCCCGGCAGCGTGGCTTCTCGTTAATCTGCGGTATCAGACCGAGTGTGGTGAGCCGTGCCACTGACTCGAGTGTGTTACGATGCTCTGCAAACTCTTCACGCTTTCAATGTGTTTGCCAATTATGGCGGAAATTGCGTAGAGGTCAAAGATCATATTTTGATGCACTTTGAGATCTACAACATGGGTCAAAATCTACCCCTCCTATTAGAAGCTCTAGGAGGCCTGGCACTTGTGTAGATGTCCTTCCATTATGTTGTCATTGGCTAAATTCAGTAGAGGCTGATTTTGTGATCAAGATGGATTTTAACATTTTTTGAAAATGTTAAAATTTTGAATTTTAAATCCAACTCCATTAATCCTCTAATGCATTTACTTAAACATTGTCCTGGGAAATGTCTTTTTCAGTGAGTCTTGACAATGTGTCTGTCTCATTTGAGAAATACCCACGTCCCAGCGTTAGCCCCAGTGCAGCTCGTTAGTTTGGCTGCTATGCAGACCACTCAGCATACTCCAGCCTCCTGCCATTAGACAGTGGGTATGTGCCAGACTGTTGTGTGTCCACAGGATGTGATGTGTTTCAGAAGAGGAAGAGTTGCTGAAGTTAGGTATTAAAGGGTGAAAGCTTGTTGGGAGACTCACGGATAAATGATAAGACCTGGATAGACGTGGACTGGACAGAGTGGCTCCTCAGTTCTATCAGGCTTTCTCATCTGGTGGATATGACACAGAGGTTTCTAGCTGCTGGGTTATTTCCGGCCAGTCTGGTCCATTGATTATGAGCAGCCATGTTCCTCCCATAATGCCTCTTGGCGAGGAGAGGTGGACCACACTGTAGATCTTGCTCTGAACATTTGCGAACACTATGCTACTGGGTTTCACAATTTGTATAGGATTTGCTTCTGGCTCGATAAAAAAGTGTGTATTTACTTTACAGTTATTTACTAACAGTTTTAAATGTAATAGGATGTCTTCACTGCCCCATTTGTACATAGCATATAAACTAAGATTTCACATTTTAGTTCATTATCATCAGCGCAACAGGTCGAGGTTGTTCCCACACTGGGTAAAATCAGTAACACAGACTTACTGAGTATTACATTAGGATGAATTGTTGTGTGTGCATTCCGAAGTAGTTAATTTAAATTATTAGAAAACACATGACCTAAGTGTGAAATTGTCACGTCTTGTCTGTGTTGTCATGTGATTTCCTGTTTTATTTTGTAACCCTACTCTCCTCACGTTTAAGGTCACTCCCCACTTCCCTTCATGTGTTTCCCGCTGGTCTGATTGTCATCCCCGCCGCCTTGATTGTTTCCACCTGTTCCCCTTACCCTCATGTGTTAAATAGTCTGCGTTTCCCTTTGTCTTGTGCCAGTGTGTCTTTGTCCGTTGACCTGATATCACGAGCCTTCTGTTTCCAAGCCATAGTCTATGCAATCGCAGTCCGTAAGTCGATTTCCCTCTTTTAGAGTGAGTTTTGTTTGTAATTTTGATATTTTGTGTTTTCTTGTCATAGCCTTAGTTTTGCCTTAGTCTGTTAGTTTTTCCTCCCTTTTGGAGCGTTTTTTGTAGATGTTGTGTTTTGTACTTCTATAGTAGCTTTAGGATAGAAGAGAGTTTAGTCAAGTTTCATAGCTCTGCATTTGTCACTCTGGAAAAAGCGATGGTATTTAATAAAGACTGTGAAACGAGTCTCTGCTCCTGGGTCCTGTTTATATATCGGCCTGACAGACATGACGGAGAAGCAAAACCAGACCTAATGCCATGTAGTAGAGGCCCTGTACACGATTAGTGATTGTGTTCTTAATAAAAGACGTGGTGAATGTAGAGTATGTCCTTCACAGGTCAGAGGTGATGTGGAGATTGCAATTGCTTGTATGTGTAGAGAGAAAGCCCCATAATGCATCACGCGAGGCCAAACAAGAAGTAAGTAGCAAAAAGATTCAAAAGGACAGCTGTGAAGGTCAGTGGAAACGCTCCAGAGGTAACAGCGCCACTCTACAGTTGCCACCTTACAGCTATTAGTAAATTTAGAAATATTAGGAATATTTCTATTTCTAATATTAAATTAATTAATAGTAAAACATTAAATCTCTATTAAGTAACACAATATACTTAAATAAAAAAATAAAAATAGCAAATTTCAGCTATTTAACAATAACAACACCATCACATCATCATATTATTATTATTATTAGTAGTAGTATTAGTATTAGTATTAATATTAGTATTCATACTAGTACTAGTACTAGTATTAGTATTAGTAGCTGTGGCATCTAAATGGAACTCTGCTTCCATGTCACCTTTAAAAGGGCCACCTCAGGGCAGGGTAATGATGTGTGTGCTGGGAGGGTGCCGTCACCTCAGACTGTAATTTCGCTGTAGCTTGAGCTCTACAGTGTATAATCCCACTGCCGAGAGAAAGTAGCTAATCTTAGCTAAAAAAAAAAAGAATGTATCCAGAGTTCTGAGGTGCATGTTGAGTTAATTACACAGCAGTTGCGTCCAAATCTGCAGCCAAAGTTCTCCTCTCCTTCTAAACTCCACGTCACAGACTAAATGGCTAATATCCAGTCATTACTTAACCTTGTATAAACTCAGATAATGATAATAACATTGGTTAAGTCAGTTTTCCAGTGTCAGCCTGTGCACTGCACCAAACAGACTCTCAATGTGGAATTTTGTACAGGAGCTGTTTTGACACAGCAGCACGGTGTAGTCATACAAGTGTACCCTTAACCCATTATCATGCAGAGTTACGACAACAACAATACAACGCTGTTGCACAGTATTCTGTTCACATCATGTGGAGTAGTCGGCTTGCTTTACTGCTTTGCATTTTTTAGCTGTGGATTTACAATCAGTGCATTTAATTACCGCTCTGAAAACAACACACTTGTCTGTTTACTTGGTACGATAACATAAACACAACACTAAGATTCAGGTTACAGCATAAAGAGGCCAGCCAGACTTTTACTATGTCGCATTATAGTTGCTATGTGATCGCTTGCAATTAGTGTTGTTCTGATTGGGATCAGTGCGTTCCATGTTATTATCTGAGATCAGTGCATAAAGTTATAGTTCCATTGCCGCCACTACACTAAATTACATCACTTTATTCTGTTACATTACATCACATTCCTCTTACGGTCAGCAGGAGGTAGCTCGGGGACCTGGTCTACCCCAGTTCCCCAGTCGGGCAGTGCTGTGATGAGAAAGCCTGAGGTGCTGTAAGTGTTGGTCAGACATCAGTATTCCCCATCCTGAGGTGGACCCACTGCCCGTGGCCTGGCTGGGCAAACTCTGACAGAAGAGTTAGCTGCTACCTCTCCTGCTCCTCCATCCATCCCGGCGTTCCTCCCTCGGGGGAGCTGGATGACTCGTAGCGGCACCGAGGTGTGGCTGACTCATATGAAACGCATTTGTGAAGCCTCTTGGCGGTTTTACATTCACTTCATATTCACTTCAGTTGTTTTGTGACTAGTTGACTAAACATGTGCGATCGCCTTCTCTGTAGACACAGTGCTCTGTAGACCTGGGGTTAGTGAGTTCGTTAGAGTAAGAGTAGAGACGTGTGGGACAAGTCCTTTAAACAACCAGTGACCGAAAAACAGAAAACACAAGCAGCTGCTCCAGCGCGACATCACCAAGTTAACATTGTTATTGTAGCAGGTACACAGAGCTCGCACTTGCACACACTCAGTCGCTGTTTTTCTCATCTTTATTTATCCTGTATGGCGCTGGCCTTGCTCAGGGTCCGAAGCTAAAAGAGCAGATTACAAATTCTGTCACGGTTCATCAGAGTGTCACTGGTTCTGTGCACATATGAACACTGGGATATAAAATCTGTGTGCCTGTGTGTGTTTTGAGGAGAACAGACTGACTCCTTTCCCCATCTACATCTTGTTTATGTGGCACCAAGTGGACAAAGACCACACTGACAGGAAATCTCTCTTCACTGCAGTGAGATGCCTCTAGAATTTCTCAGTAATCTTTATAATATAATACTTTATATAATATAATATATAATAATATATAATAATATATGTAATGCTTTTTTTTTTGAAAACATTAGAATCTAATAAAAGAACGATCAACCAAAGTAACATCCTACTAATTCTTGTTTTGTCTGAAACCCTATGATGATTTTTTTAAATTGTTTTTGTGTAGCTGCATAGATGCACAGGTTGTTATTTAACAACAAATATAAGGAGCTTATGTCCATTGGTCGAAAGCTGCCCACTGGACATAGAAGTGTACATACTGTACAAACACTGTATGTCAACACTGTAATGTACTCATTTTATCGCTGCAGTGGATAATTAATAGCAATTAGCAGCAAATTGTCCAGTTTCTAATCGTCGATGTTTTTCAGAGATGGTGTGAACTTAATGAGCACCAGTGATCTGCTTGCATTTTTATCATTCTTCCTACACGCAGGCGTCCCGCAGGGGAGACACGTCCAGCTCTGTCCACTATTGTCTGCATCCGGTGTAACAGGGCTCTTGAGATGGTTGGGAAACTGGGAAATTCTTATGCTTGCTAACAGGAGAATGTTTGACATTTCTAATGCTGGAGGTTCAACAGTCTGTTTCTGTTAAATACTAACAGCTTTGCTATTGTCCCCAAACTAATGATCTTCTCATTAAGCCCCAGCGATTGTGTTTGCGCCAATTAGCCAGTGTTTGCAAAACTAATATGATAAATTGGGACAGTGTACACTTGGCAAATATTATGAATCGTCAGTATGCTAGCATATGGATGTTCTGATCTGACAGAACTGCTAGCATGACTGTCTAGTTGCCTGATAAATATTTTTAAAAAAAGACTCATCACTGTTCATTTCCCTACAAAACTTATTGTCTCTATCTTAAACTTATTATTATTTACTTATAACTTATAATATCTTATTCATGTTCAGTGTGCAGCATTTAGAGGCACCTAGGGGCCTCTATGTAGCTTTGTAGCTGATTTCCCATTTTGCAGTATATGCAGGAAATTATCTCCAGATATTATATGGATGCTTGGTTCTTAATTGAAGGTTATTTAGTTCTGTCGCCCACATTAACAGAATGTTTGAAGAAGTGATAAGACTAAAAATCTGAGGGTAATATGCAGATGAGCATTCTAGTAGCGGTTAATTGACTGTTAATCACTGTTTACATTTTATCCTGTGTTAGGCATATAACAGTAAAGTAAACAGAAGTTAGAAATAGCCCCCAGGCAGATGGAGAAGATTATATATATTATACATATGTATATTTTCTTCCCCATCAGCAGGTCTATAGTACTTTGACACGTCTCTGAAATAAACTGACTCATTGGTTTTCAGTCTGCCTCCATGCTGCATCGAATCACAGCGTTCTCACAAGCTTGACCGTGACTCATCATTTGCTGACAGGTTATTGGCGCAGTGCATTTTAGAATAGAATAGAACGCAGTGTGCTGCATACTGTTTAGGTTTCACCCTAATGTGGTCCATTACTGTGCCAGAAAGAGAGTTTATTACTTTACTGACAGACAGATTTAAGACAGATATCTTTATTCATTACTATATGGACATTTTGCTGTTCACAAAAAACACAGCTTGGGCACACTGAAATATCTCTTACAAAGGCAAGACAGAAATCAGCTCGACAATTTTAAAACCCACACACGCGACCACTTTTTTTTTTTCCAATGATTTCAAATTTTCTACAGATTATTTAAACAAAAAAAGGTAATTTTTTTTGGGGGGGGAATATATATATTCAGTGACCAGAAAAAAAACCCTGCATTTTTTTGTGTGACAAAGGATTTCTTATGAAAGGATTTCTTCACCCCGTTGCAGCACAAATACAGCAGGGGAATAGTTCAAAGCAAATGTGTGTGAAATAAGGTCAAGTGGGCTCTCAGTATAATATTCATGTAAAAAAAACGCTTCCTCTGCCGGAGTGATTTTCAGAGGGGTCCAGCATGGTACTAAAGGGGGTCTCTCTTTTTCTGGTCGCTGAATAAACAGTATACAGAACAGGTAGACAGAAAGCAAGCGGAGTAAAAAGCGAAAAAAATAACAAAGACATATCATCAGGAAGTGCACACTCCCTAATATAATAATATATAATATGGCCGTAGCTGTGCTGAAAGTCTTTTCTGTTTTGGCACTCGTTGTTTTGCTAGTAATACCACTGTTGTTTACAGTAAGTGCACGCAGATCTCGCTGCATAATTAGACAAAATGACAAACACTTTTTATTAAACACAGTACAGCAAATAGCGAACGATGCCAGATGCAGTCTCATTATTACCTTTGCTCCTGTGCAGATATGTGCATCTTTCATTCTCTCCTCGACAATATACAACAAGTAACCCTGCATTTGTTACTCGACAAGCACGATGAAGTGGAGCTCAGTGGTTCACTGGTCTTTAGAGGAAATTAATATTTATGAAAGAAAAGCACCATGTCGGGATGAATTTGGTTCGCAGACGCTGCCCTTATTCACTTTCACCATCTTTATCACCACAACAACATGTTCTGCATCTTCTCTCGCCACAAGGAGCTTCAGAGTAAATGTAGCGGTTGCTATGGAGCTGTCAGAAATTTTCAGTGAAACATAACCAGTATACATATTTATAAAGTTGGTCCTCTGGAAAATTGTGTCTCGCTAACAATAAACGTTTGATATCTGGAGCCGTCTCCTGACAATGGGGATTAAGCTTGAATGAGTCTCTATCAGGCAAGGTATGTTTTATTCTGTTCCGTTTCCAAATAACCCAGATTAATCACTCACTGACATTAACATCGACTGTGATCAGCAGAGCGTGGACCTTTTGCTGAATAAAACTATTTTTTTTTTCGGATTAAGCTGTTTAAATGAGCTCCTTGTTGAGTTATTCCATTAACATTCAATGGATGACATTTTTGCCTCATTTACTGAGTCTTGCTACTGTCACCATGGGAAACGCACATTAGTGTTTAGATGTGTGTTACGATTGTGTTTCTTGATACTGCCTAGGTTTTGCCATTGGTACCTCACTTTATCAAAAACACACAAGTCAGTTTGAAAACTGGGTATCTTTTCTGTTAGTCAGTGACCATGGTCCTATAATACCACAATAATCCAAATAGCTTTGCCTTGGACGACATAATAACCCACCTACATTACATTGCAAAGTCATTGTTACCTCCAGTATTCCAAATGCTCCTTTGACACTAATTGTAAGTTGTTAGATTTGTTTTGTGTTAGCAATTGCAACAAGGCCATGTTTACACCACAACCACAGCACCAGGCTCATCTTCTTGCAGCAACCAGTCAAATACATGCAAGCACACATCACTGATTATTTGTTACATATTGAACAGTAATGTTAGCCGTATGGTCATGGAGGGAAAAAAAAAGAAAACATTACAGCACATTAATATTAATGTGATAAATGCTGTCTGTGTTACAGAACCGTAGAGCAGTGTTTTGACAGCTGATGTGCCTTTAAATTAATTCATATTTGTTGTTTCTCGATCCTGCCAACAGCAACTTGCCGCCACCAATGCAGTGCCTTGGGCTGTTAGAAGGCTGGGATGTTTTCTCCAGTTTATTGTTAGTCAAGTCACTGTACCAGGGATTTAGGGCAAAATGACTTTAATTATGGGAGTTTGTTTTTCCCAAGAGGCACAGCAGATTTCACCATTTTAAAATCGTCTAGTAATTAAATTCTCACTCCTCTTATGTTTGTAGCAATTACACCCAATTCTGTGCAAAGGAAAGTTATTGTACAGGTAATGCCACAAAGCAGTGGCATTAACAAGCCTTTGTTGATTCTCACATCCCTTTCTTTAAACCTTTTGGTTACAATCAGAGGTAATAGAGTTAATGTGATGAATAGCCCTTCACAATTCAATAGGACACAATTACATCGTCATAATTTGTGTCCCAACAAAAAAGAAAATCTTGAAACTTGTTAATTAACATCATTCAAGAACATATAGATACAGACAACCAAAAACAGACACTAGTACACAAGATATTCACATGCAGACTATACAAAGCCTAGGTGCCAAGATAGTAAAAGAAAAGTTCACAGTAATCATTTTTGTACTTCTCCAAGGGAAGAAAATAATTGAGCAGAACGTTCTTTTTTTCACCACAGGCACCAAAAAGTACAAATTCATTACATTCAATAATAATTCGTCACACTTAACGTCCGGTTTGTGCGAAACGGCGTTATTGTAATGGTGTATGTCACCAGCAGTCCTTTGCATGTCATGAGAAGGCTTGTGGGTGTGCTGAAGGATTGTGAATAAGACAGAACAAAGTACCAGATTTTGATGTAGTCATGAAAGTAAATGTACGTTGAATATATTGACAAATAGGATGAGACAAGCCCAAATATGGCACTGATCAAAATGGCCAATTGACTGATATTAAACATATAAACATAAACAACATTCCCATTCATAGTTGTAATTCGATTTAAAAGTGATAAAAACTGATTTGGCAAGAAAGTGATTTGGTCCTGATATATTTATGTGCTGTGTATATATTATTATAGACTGTAATTTGGTGGCACTTCCCTATTTCAGGGTTGAAATTAAGTTTTGAGTCACTGATCCCACTTTGGATTCACTTGGTAGAATAGAGTTGAATTGGTAAAATACCCAGAATTTTCAATTATCAATTAAACTTACAGAAACACAACCCAAACCATAATCAGTTAATTTAAAAAAAGAAAAAAAAAACATTCTAATGGGCTACTGGTTCAGGTATAAATGCCATCAAGCTCCAGTCATGTGGCACGATGTTTTGTGGCCTACATAACAATAGATCCAGATGTATCACTATGTTCTGTGGCCTATATGACATACTGCCAATTATACCAGGATATGTAAAGGAGGTCGCCAGATGGCCAGTCAACCAGAACTTCACAGGACGATAATTCTGTCAGAATATATGATGGACAACAGCATTCAGCCCAAGCATTGACAGAGGACACGTAACCCAGCTCTACAAAGCATGAACACATCATTCAGCCGTATTGGAAATGTGTACATGAGGCCTTTTCACAGGGGAGGCTCAGCCTCAGTGGTGGATGCAGGCACATCGCGAGGCAGAATGAGTGATGAGCATATAGAATAAAGGTGTGAGTGCAGTATAACAGGTTTTAGAAAACTCTTAGCAACCGTGTCTGCTGCCATTTTGGAGACCCCCTCAGAGACAGACGTATGTGACTGTGAGGATGTACATTATGTGCCTCTCATATGGCAGCTCTTGACAGCAGCATTACTGAAAAGCCTGGGGGCTCCCCACCAGTCAAAATATGTTCTGATGATAAACAGGAACAGCATATTACAAGTGGAATTCCTCTGACCTTGATAATTATGAACCTTTGCTGACAACTTGCCAGAACTAAAACCATGACTGCAGTCTGGCTGTGTCAGACTGCAGTTTAAGATTGAGATGGTGATTAAATGCATTTTAGTTCCCCGTCCTCCACTTTGAAAATGTGTGCCGCTTCAGCATGTCAGTATTAAAATGAACCCGGCAGCTTCACAGACTGTGCGGTATAAACTGCTGTCTATAAAATGAAATTACTTTTGGTCATTTTTAAGTGTCTTATTAAGAACTGACATGTAAAATGTGCAAGAGTCAGTTCATGTACTGAAATTAGACAGCAGTGACCCTTCTGAGGGACAGATTTCTATTGCACAAGCACAGACTTATGGATACAATCAATTAAATAACTTAAATGAATCAAGTTATTTAGCTGGTATTTTTCAATTATGGCAAAATAGCATGTCCTAATTAGGTAACACTACCACAGTCAGCTCATATTTGTATTGGCTTTTATTCCTGCAGCCTAGAAGTAGTGTAACACTTGTCATCTTCCATGACTTGTTGCCAACTTGCCTTTATTCATCTGTACAGAGCCTTCTCTTGTAGCTGATACTGAAATTACAGGCAATGTTAAGTGTCCGTGTTGTGTTATTGCAGTGTGTGATCACACATCAGGTGGAGAAGTTATGATCTGCCATAATACTGTAGTAGTGATGTCACTGCTCTTATTTTATAATTGTGTGGTTTAAGAAAGTAGAAGATGTTTTTTTTGTTTTGTATTTTTTAGGTTTTTAAATGTTTCCAATACACATTTTTAAAACTGGCCAATTAAAAAAAAAAAAAAAAAACGGGACACCACCCATTTAAAAAAATTAAACACCAAAGGTTACTGTAGTTCACACAGACATTTAGATTCACATGATCACTTGCACTGATCTAAGCTTTAGACTCAGAAATACATATTTACAGTGGACGATGCATCTTTTGGAGCCAGTGCAGACCCTCTGGTTTTCCCCCCCACCCTATAGGAGGCGAACTGCACAAGCCTGCTCATAGAAAGAGAGGCACAGTATCACATTCTGTGCAGGCTCATGATTTACCCATGAATAATTGAATGTTTTCTCTAGCATCATTATATACATGTTTACAGTGCAGATTTGAGAATGAACGCCTGGACAGAACTGTTATTTTTAAATAGCTAGTTCTTATACAATCATCAAACTTCCAGCTTTATTTAAAAGAACAATAATACACTAAAACAACGTGTTTTAAACATCTTAACATATATTATACATCTATTGCTACATCATTTGCAGCTTGTTTTCTCTCCTTGATGCAATGTTTGCATTAACAGCTTCATCACTCTTTACCGCTACGAAATGAACCCTCCCTCTCAAACGTTAAAGTGCTGACATGAACTCAGAGTAGGTGATGCCGCGAAAACAAAATTCAGCCCATTAATCAGGCTTGATTGTAGAGGTAGTGGTGGGCGGGCTCGTCTCAGTTGGAAAGGATAAAAGATGAAGCAACAAACGAAAGCACATCATCAGTTGCTCATATTCACCATCATCAGCTTTTCTTCTCTGAAATATAATAACAGTTGTGGGTTGAAATGCTGGGTTGCTACTTGAAGGTTTGTTACCTCGCTGTGTCTCCCTGCCTGACGTCTCTAATTTGACGTTTTGTGTTTTTTTCTCCATTCTGTTTCATCAATTGTGCTAATCCTCTAACATTACTTTTGGAATCTGCACTGCAAACAACACAGTACTTATTGGATGCATCTTTGTACATTTATACATACATGTCATTCAGGACAGTTGTAGCCTGTTCTCAGTGCAATATCAACCAGTCCCAATAGAATAATTATGCACTGGACAAAGGCAGCTTTGAGTTTTTGTTTTCCAGTCCAGACAGCACAATAATTTATTATATATATATATTAGATTAGGAATAACACCTTTTTCACATAGGCCTTTAAAATTTTAGTTTTGGATGCAATTGTATTTTGGGGAGCAAACGGAACCGTAAAAGGATTAACATGTAAAAAATATATTTTTTCCACATTTTTCTCAATTTGTTTTTCTTGACTGTAAGTTAAGTTACTATAAGATACTATAAGTCTGAATGGTGAGGCAACAGGAAATTGTTTGCTCATATCATATTGAATCATAGCGTCCGTAAGCATCTTTCTTAAATAGATACGGCAGTCACACCCCCACTACTGCAAGATGCCTTCTCCAAGTCCTCCATGACCAAGTCCTGCTCAGTGACGTGGTTTATCCGCCTGGAAGTCGTTTTGTCCAGGCTGTTGAGAGAAATTGGCTCGAGGGAGGTTTGTGCGTTGTTGGCTGGGAGCACAGAGTTCCCCTGCAGCCTGTGTGAGTAGGTCTTCCTTCGCTGTCCTTCCGCCGCGCACAGGCTGAACTTGAACACAGCTTGAAATCCGCTGCGGAAATTCTCATTGAAGAAACCGTAGATGATGGGATTGACGCTGCTGTTGAAGAAGGCGAGCCAATGGGCGAAGGGGTAAATGTAAATGTTGATGATTCTGTACTGCTGCTCTGTCAGGCTGGCATAGTCGCTCAGCATCATGAGGGTCCACAGCGGCAGCCAGGAGAGGATGAAAAGCAACGCGACTATTAAAAGCATTTTAATCACCCTCTGCTTCTTCTTCGACACAGTGTGACGGTTGTTGTGGCCGGGCTTTCCCTCAGACGGAACCGCTGTTTTGAAAAGCGTAATGCCGATCCGGGCGTACATGATCACAATGAGGGAGAGAGGGGCAAGGTAGATATTGGCAAACAGGACCGTGGTATAAATCTTCCTCATCTCCTGGTTTGGCCAGTTTTCCCTGCACCAATAAAACGGACTTGTTTTGTTGTCGTAGCCCAGTAAGACCCGAATGGTTTGCTCCTTGGTGACTTGCAGCATCACCCCTGAGGGACACATGATCGATATCGCCAGAACCCAGATAATGACTATGATCAAGGTGGCTGTGGATATGGTCAGCTTCTGCTTGAATGGGTAGACGATGCATCTGAATCTGCAAGAGCATTAAAAAAAAAGAGAAGACTAAAATGAGCGAGATGCTTGAAGACAATTGGCCTAATTTCAATTTGAATTGAATCTTTCCACGGTAAATTGAGTGACAGTAAAGAACATTTAATTTGGACCACAAAACATCCTCCAATTCCAGTCTATGTAATGTAAATGTGCATCTGGGTATTTCAGGAAACAAACACAGGCAAGCAGTTTCTTTTTCTTCACTGTATAGTGACATTTCAAACTTTTCCAACAGCGGAACAAATGAAGCCAATACTCCACCCAGCTCCTCTTATTATCTTAAGCTGCACCATTAATACATTCTACTTAAAGTTCTCACCACTAGTGCACTAAAGGTTGTCTGGGTGCTCTCCGAGAAGCAGACGCACCATGTTTTTGACACTTGGGCTTTTTAAGACACAAGGGGCTTTTTAAGGCACAGCACATTTCTCAGGCCGAGAAAAAGAAAAAGAACTCATTATTGTACCACATTCAAGACAACCTCGTTTATACAGAAAGAAAGCATTTCAGTCTCAGTCTGAGTAGCTCATTGTCTAGACTCTGAGGACCAGAGTGCATTTCATGTATAAAAAGGTGCTTGGAGAATCAATGTAGAATAGTAGTTTATGAAGAGGTGAGGTTGAAGTGCAACCACTGTACCTGTCGACGGCAATAGCGACCAGAGTGAAGACAGATGCGGACACAGAGATGCCTTGAACCATGCCACTCATTTTGCAGACCAGGCTTCCAAAGGGCCAACCTGTTTGACAGGAAAGATGCATTTGATGCAGCTGATTTACAATCCATGTTAGGCAGCATGATGAATACGTTTGATTTAATGTCTTTGAAATGCAGAGGCAGAGAGAGCCTGTTCAGTCGCTATGGCGTTCAGCAACAGACATTGCAGTTACAGTAATTCTATATCAAGGACATCACATTTCAAGACATATCAAGAAATTGAATTCCTACAGATGTGAAAAATAAATATTGTGTCAATAAATATTGAAATATACGCACACCCTGTGATCTAATAGCTGGTATTTCCCCCATGACATAACCTCAATAAGACAGTTCCAGCGTTTGGCACAATTCTGTCTGCTGTGTGATATTTGAGGGGTTGTTTGCATGCACAGCCCATTTCCCCCCATGTCACCCCACAGCATCCTGCCTTGATCTGGTCTGCACCAGAATTCAGAGCCAGCCCTTGTGCGGATTTACCAAGAAGTTTTGGGGCACCGTCTTGTTAAATGGTCCACTTCTGTGCAGATGGTCTCATATTTCCCCCGAGGATCCGCTGTTACAGAGAAGAGCCCACAGGGGGTTCTGTGATGCTGAGATGGCCGAGCCCTGCTGCTGCTGCGAGGCAGCCCCAACCATGACATCTCCACCCCCAGGCTTCACAGTTGGCATGAGTTTCTCTGGTTCAGATCCCCTGTGGTTAATGCTAAAATTAAACCCGTGCAGTGTTTTTCTGGCCATAGTTACATGTGTTTTGTCACCAACTGTGATTAAAAGCTTCCCGTAGGTCCCATCATTTGGATTTTAGGCTTTTTGAGGATCTTGCTTCCTGTTTTTATTTTGTACATATTTACTTATTATCCATGCTTAGAATTTGGAAGAGGATCAAATATCGATATGTTGATATTCCTGTATAAAGAACCGATTATGTAATGGGGTGTCCCAATTTTTCCACATGACTGTATGACTTGAGCACCAGCCGCCGCGTATTGTACGTGACAAAGGATTCAGATGACTCTTGCACTACTTTGATCGACAGTACAGAGCCAAGGTTGTTACTCTCTTTATTCTCTTCTCCTTACGGGATATGATACGATATTCAGTATGATCACCTATAAACCATCACTGTCATCCCGATGAGAATTCAGGAACCTCACTTAGCAAACGGACAGATGAATGAACGTTTACCTCCAGGACTGATATGAAGGCTGCAACTGGCTCCTAAATGAGTATTTCAAACATAATACTGTATCATACTGAAAGTGACTGTAATGTTGTGCCATCCCTAGATGTCAGGTGGCTGGTATTGTGTTAAAGCTCAGGTTGATCACTTTGAAAATTTGCATCTGAAAGTATTCATTCAACTAAAAGATTGCAAAGTTTGTGCTGACGTTTTTTTCCCCCCGGGAAGGTTTTCACCAACTTCTTGAAACTATCTCTGTGACCTTCAGAGAGAAGATTGCAGCTCAATCTGCTCAAAGCCTTGAACATACTGGAGTGTAACAGACAAACGTGATCATTGTTCTGTTAGGTGGAATGATGAAGGCACTGCTGAAGATGATGACAAAAGGTACAATAAGCCAAAATGTCAGCTCCTCCCCTGTTTTTCCTTTTTTCCATTTATTTTTACTTCCACTTCAGTTTTTTCAGAAGATGCTCACTCTGCCCCTTTTGTCTGCTTTATGTTGGAAAGCAAATTTCTTCTTAATCCTTTGTGAAAACTTTCATTGAAAGAAGATACCGATTCTCTGAAACACTCTCTGCAGTAGAAAACCCTCATTGCCGAGAAAAAGTACACCGTCCCAATTATCCGCAAAGTAAAGGACTGTTAATAAGTGATGTTGAATAGATGTTGACGACACTTTTGTCCCTTTCATCTCCTTGATGCAATGCTTCTTTCATCTGATTTGGAAAATTGCATGTTGCCAGTTACCATTGACGCAGCTGATGAAATATCCCCCATCATTTAAAGCATTGTTACCCAAAGCATTGTAAAGTAAATATCCAAATGGTTCTCTGATGAAAGCTTTCTCTCACGGACAGTCAGAGATTCTGTGTTGTCCAGTTTTACGACAGCTGGACAGCAGCTTTATGTGACACTCCGTCAAACCGATCTCTCATTTTTGTTTTTTATTAATGTTTAGTCGGCCACACAGAGGATAAGGATGATATTTGAACAATAATAATAAATCATTTTCATCATGGGACTATGATATAGACAATGTATGAACTCACATTTGTCAGTATGACTTGTGTCCAGTACTCACTGTCGGGTTGGTGGTCATTGATTTATTATAGCCGGTCAATGTCACTAGATCAGTGACTCTCACTGAAATAATACTTCATAGCACGATTCTGTTAAAGCTGAGTTCACTCAGCTGTAACGCAGAGTTAGGTCTCATTCCCTCAGGAGTCTTTCATATTCCACTTTGAAAACTGCAGTCTTGACTTGACCCTTATCCCTTAGAGTGTCATTCGCCGTTTCTCCAGCTCAGATTTGACAAGTGTTTCTCCGACGTGCTTGAAGCAGGAGCTCACTTGGCAGTTTAGTGATCAGTATGTAGGAATATGGACGGTGTAGAAATACAGAAGGGTTTTATTCATTGGACATATGCATCCTAAGTTACTGGTAAAAAAAAAAAAGAAAAATTAGCAGCATCTTGGTATGCAATTCCTCTAAAAATGCTATGTCAACAAAACAGCAACAAGAAACACTCAAGTTTAAGCTCCGGGCATTGAGGCACTGCTTTAGTATTTGTTTTTAACACATATATTCACCAGATCGATTTGTTTTGTGGATGAGACCTATGAGGGTAATTTGTATCCTGCTAAAAACCCTCTGAATGATTAAACACTAAAGGAATTTGAGGATGACTGCAGACAATACCTTCAACTGAGATTGAAGGATAAGCGCAGAAAAAAAAAACTTTTCCGACTTTCCTCCACTTGGCAATTCTGTGATGGCTGTGCACTGCAATACATCACATCACATCCATTTGGAAATGCTTGTGCCCAGAGCAGTTTGCAATAAGTGAATCAACCAGTCAGCTGTCAACAGCTGGGAGTTCATCCCAACAACAGCTGTGAGCATTTTCAGTGTTTCAGTAAAAGCAACATTTCTACGTTGTTCAGTTTTGTTGAAACATAATAAAAACAAATGTAAAATTCCATTTTGGATCCTACTTTATGACATTTCTTCCTGATGAAGTTTTTAGTTTTTAGTGCTGGCATGCAAATCCACTGCTTCCGGATCGGCGCCTTTTTGAATTCTCTTGACATTTGCTGCACTGATGAGCTCTGGCACCTGCACATGCTCACACGGAGACATGCTGTGCCTCCGTTTGAGTCATGAGCATTTGCTGAATTAACCAACGCTCAAAACCATTCAGAGGAAACTGAAAACACTTTCATTCAGTGCACTGTCAGGACAATGGGCTGAATAGTTCCTGGCTCAAACTGCACATCATCCCCATCAAATAAGGATTTAATGTCTCCAACTGTAATTGAGTGCAACTGACAGAATTATGAACATGCCAAACGCACTAAACTAAAATAATGTGAAGGTGAATATAGTCGTTTAGCAGAGCTCGCTGTCATTTCAGTTTTAGCAGATTCTTTTTTTTTTGTTTATTTGGCATCCTTATGATTTCACTATTTGTCATTATGTGTCATTATATTTCAGAATTACTCTTGACATGGGCTTTGATCCAAATCAAAAATACTTTCCAAAAGCTTTAAACATAGAATTGATTTTCACCCAAGTTCAGTGGGTGAGTGGAAACATGGACCAACCTACGGCTGCTTTTTAAACATCAGTCATTTTTTAAGCGAGAGGTTGCAGTGAATGTCGTCAGCCTTTATGAAGAACGTGAACGCTCAGCCACCATCCTCGTCCTCAAGAATTGCCCCTGTGGGATTTGTGTCACAAAGCCAACTGTCAAGTCGAATCAGCACAATAAGTAAAAAGGCCCTGGTCTTATTCATGCATCGTGAGAAGACTGCTGCCTCGATGACAGCTCGCTGTTTCAGCCTCTCAGCTTTCTTTATTTTATGACCTCAACAGGCTGCTGTGAAAACAATAGGTCATGTCATGACACATCGTCACAAGGGTTACTCAGCACGTTAGAGCAGGCTATGCTCAAACATCTCGAATATCACCACTTCACACTGCCAGATCTTTAACCGCAACTTTGGAGGCAAAAAGCTTCATATGTATCCTCCTATTTCCAGACGCCATGCTAAGCCAAGCTAATCAGTTTCTCTCTGCAGCCTGATATTTACTGTACAAACATTAGATTGGTATCCTATTTAACTTTTGGTAAGACAGCAAATTTGTGTTTTTCTCAAAATGTCAAACTGTCATTAGCCATTTGGAGGGGATCAATGATCCTGCAGGCAAAACATCGGTAATTGGAAATGTTTACAGATAATTAAGTATTAAGGAATAAATTAGACACAAATTTGCAGGGATTAGTCAAATGTTTTAGAGGTATCCTGCCCTGTTTTGTGTTTGATTTGTGGAAAATTCACCTTGACGAGTGTTAATCTTCTAAAGTCCATTAACAGCTGTAGCAAACTGCTCTACTTAATGGTGGTTGAGATAAAGTCAAACGTTTATCATTGATATCTTTACCAATTGTAATGGCAGTTCGTGCAGTAACTGTTGAAATATTCCAGTCTGACTGATATCTGACTGACATCTTCATCCCTGTGACCCTGCAGCCAGCTGGGCCAAGTTTCATGGCTTTGACACAAGTCACAGCCACCACAGCCAAGAAATACAATGAAAGTTTAATTACAGCCCTCCTCACCTGTAATTATGTTGTCAAGGAGCGTTGTGGGCATGCAGAAAATCCCAACCAGGAGGTCGCTCACAGCAAGGTTTAGGATGAACAAGTTAGTGACAGTCCGCATGTTTTTGCTCCGCAGCACAATGAAGCACACCACCCCATTCCCCACCATGCACACAAGGAAGATCAGCAGATAGGACACAATGAAGATGGCTGCCGTGGTCGGCTGGTGCAGGTAAAATCCAACGTAGGTGATGTTTTTCCTGGGTATGACAGACTCCACAGAGTGGTTGTAAAACGTCCAGTTGTCATAGAGTTGAGACAAGTTGGCCTCGAGTCCTTCGTTCATTTTAAACCTGAGGTACGAAAGAAGAACAAAGGACTTCATTGTGAATGAGCACATTTACTAATGCAATGTCAAAGAATGTTGAAAGGAATTTCTTATCATCTTTCTCAAGGCCAAGAGATGATAGTAAACTATTTTGTGACTATTGACGTGTTATGAAAAAAAAAGTTAATTTTGCGGATTCTCAAGGGTCAACATGTGTGTGACTTTGTTGTTTGTCCCTATCAATTGTGCTCACGGTGAATGCCCCAGAAAAGATAGCTTGTTTGAACATCCCTGGTCATGTTGTTGTTTGGTAGTGATGCATAGTTTCTTGTATAGAATAAATAAGTTTAAGTGCAGAAGCACATTTAGACAACATCCTGTTTATTTTGAAGTCAAAAGGAAGTAGTTTTGTGCGTCACTAGTTGTACCTGCCACTCATGTACTGTACTGTTTTTGTTTGATTGATTGATGTCCGTGCGTGACGCTTGTATCGGCGTTTTAGCAGCGTATGTGGATGGAAAAACAACGATTATATAGACCCGATTAATTATTTTTAACCAGCGGAGTCTGTCACCAAGTCAAGCACATAGCAATTAGCATACATTAGCAAAAATGAATGGACTCCCAGCCGATACGTTGCTACCTAAACTGTGTTTAGTAGCATCCATTAGCTAAGCGAATTGACTTATAGTGCAAGCTAATATAGCTTGCGCCAAAGGCTTTTGTATGCTGTTTCCGACAGAGGATTATTAAAAAGCGGAAGTAGTAGCTACCATGCTACTGTCAAGGCTAAGAGGACTGAGAAGTGGCTGCTACTTGGACACGTAACCGGGAGCTAAGGTACTAAAACTTGATTGTTTTCTGCTTCTTGGGTTTGTGAAGCAGAATTCTTCTGTTAGCTTTTGGTTAGCGTGCGTGTGTTTGGTGACTGTCCACATTTTGTGTAAATTTGAAGCCTTTTCAATTTCAATGTGCAACAGTTCTAATTCCAGTATTAATCTTTGTTATTGTTATTCTTAGTGTTTAAATTAGTTCCTATTTCAGTTAAGTGTTTTTATTATTGTCGTGCTGATAAGAGTGGGCTGATTCTCTTTCTTTACAAGAGTAGTATTTATTGTGTACAAGTGTCAGAGTTAATAAGGCGAATTACAATTTATTAGAGTTTATATGATACCACTTCTGTTGTATTTGAAGACCTTAGAGACTTGAGTTTTACGTGATCCCTTTATTATTCACCATATTATCTGTAGTATTACTACACAACACCTGGCGGCATTGTAGCCCAACAGGAAATTGCTACCAAAAATTAAAAGTAATAGCTTGAAGTGGAAATCAAAATTGTCCCAGAACAGCTGCCGCTGAGGTGCACAAGTGTTTATTAGTGGTTTTCCTTTCAATTCAACAACACGTAAACAGCTGCTACAATATATAATGTCCTTGAAATTATAGCTCACGCATTTGCATCACGTGAGAGTAGCTGTTGTGATCATGAATGCTGCTCATTATGACGCATGGATATCACAGGCTAGGATAGTGCCTGAGGACAATAGCAAAATTTAGGTGAAAAATAGTACCTTGGTGGCATTTTTGCAATTGCTGATGTTTGCTCTTTAAAATAATTTTCAACATTACCCTTCTCACCTTTCTGTTACCAGGTAATACTGCCAGTCATTTTGACTGATGCTAATGAAAATGCCTCCAAGTCGGCTGTTTCTAGACAAAATTCACTTGCATCATAGCATAACACTGTCTCTGACAGCTATGACATACAGTTAATGCAACAATTTCTGACAAGAAATTATTACTTCCTCCTTATACATTTTATTTATTAGCTGAGGTAAATTCCACAGTCCCTTACTGATATGGTTGGAGTCAGTTTTTACAGCTATTCTTAGAAAAGGCAGAAATCAATGTAATCACATCGAATGTCTGCCTCTTTGTTATGTGGTATAAGGTGCTGACTCCTGAAAGTGCAGCTAAACAATGATTCTGAGGATTTTGTGTCAATCATTTGTGTTCAGGAGAGGCTAAATGTGGTTTTGATGGCTTTTTCCCACTCAGATGGGATTAATGTTCTCGCGAGACACATACTAACTCTAATTCATGGTTCATGCTGCAAAATTCAAACACAAATATTAAAGCTTGTTTTTTTGTTTGTACTTTAAAACTCCTGCAAAATTGTTAGTCCATTTCACTGGATTCAGTGACTGCAGATGATTCATTTTTCTATCAGGCTATCAGTCCTAGTCTAGAACTCAAGCGGTGGCTTGGTGATGGAGCAATGAAAGCTCATTATATTGGGGATCACATAATACTTGCATCATAGCCTCTGGAAATGTGCATTAACCGAGAACTGCATTTATCTAAATATGACGTGGATTAAGATTTGCCTCAGGATGGCTTAATGAATTAAAGATTTACCATATGTCAAATTACAGAGATTCAGTGTCTAAAGATATCATCCTCTAGGTGACAAAGACTTCCTAGAATGTTTCATTGTATAATTACCCAATTCACAAATTCACTGAGGTGATCTGCAAAATGTTAATCCTGTGAGACCTTGGTTTTTGAGCTGTTTTTACAATGAGATTTCTCTTTAGTGACACAGCACAAACTGTACAAGGAATTTGCATTAATCAAACCCTAAGCAAACGTCATCTGGATGACAAAACATCATTTGTGCTGTCACTTCATTAACCTCAAATCAGTTGATCAATCAATCAGTCAGACACATTTTATTTGCATAGCCCATATTCACAAATTCCAATTTGCCTTAAAGGAATTTAAAAAACTGTACAGGGTACAACATCCTCTGACCTACACCCCAGCAAGGGTGAGGAAAAACCACAGGGAGAGCCACATGTGAGGAATCCCTCTCACAGAGTGGACACAAGCGCAATGGATGTGTACAAAACAAATCAACAAAATAACAATATATAATGAGAGAGATAGAGAGCTAAGGGGAGATAGAGCAAGAGCGAGCACTAAAACACTGTATAACTGCTTGTTATGTTTGCATAACTATACGTGTAAATTAAGTAAATTGGTGTTAATCATAGTTGCTCAAAATCAAAAGCACTGTCAATCAATAACACAAAAAATCACCTTTGTATAATTTACACTCTGGAAAGACATCTTAACATTTAATCAACCTCTGAAACTCTTGATTGCAGCAATTAGAAGCTCATAAGAATAATACAAGCCTACAGCCCTGCTTCTGGCTTAATGAGGCTGCTGCTTTTCATAGGGTTTTTTTCTTTTGCAATGTGGTCTTTCATACATCAATTTCTGTGCTGCGTGTAAGAAAATGACCTGTACTTACAGTGCAGCTGCTGCTCTGATAATACGTATACTCAGTCTGAAGTATTTTCCATCTACTGGCTTATCAGCTTGTGTCAAAGTGGAAATCCTCAGATGGAAGCTGAAGGGCTATTTGCATGGCATGTATGATTAAACCCAATCCAGAGTTGATAAGATTTATAAGAGGAGTATATATACATATGGTACTCTTCCAATATATATACTGTATATACTGTACATATATGTGTGTGTATGTGTATATATACGTGTGTGTGTGTGCGCGCGTGCGTGTGTGTGTGTGCGTATCGACTCTTGTTCATTAAGGCATCAGACTCTCAAACATCGTACGCATCTGATTGCACTTTGGAGAGCAGTGTTTGGTTCACCTCTGCCAGCAGCAGCCTTGCTATATGGCTCAATTCGAGGTCGCAGCCAGAATGCGTGTGTGCATAATTTTACCAGCGCCTCGCGTTCAGAGTGCGCAACTTTGTAATGGATGCACACGAACGCACGCATGACTCACCGCTCTGTGGACAAATGTCTTTTGCACTGAAGTGAATAAATACGGGGGAAACTGTTAAGACGGACAGTAGGATCGACAGTAGGATGGAGAGGAGGATGGAGAGTAGGATGGAGAGGAGGATGGACAGTAGGATGGAGAAGAGGACGGGTGCGCACAGAAACAGAAACACTGAACACGGATCTCAGAGCTCTTTCAATTCACGCTTTAATGCGCTGTCAAACTTTACCAACTCGCACAATTAGAGAATTTTTGTTATAAATTGTTTCCACAGATAAATGTCCGCCTGTGACGTCACCAGTGGAACTTCACTATGCTTGTGGATTTATGACAAAAAAACAACGCCGGTAAAAAAAAAAAAAAACTTGTCTTACCTCGAGTTATTGCAAATCAGGCTGAGGACGCGCTGTGAGCTGCGAGAGAAGGAAAAACAAAAAGAAATCCACTTTCATCAGAGTAGTGCATACGTAGTAAGGAGAGGGGGAAAAGAAGCATAGGGGAGGAATGAAGAGTGAAGAGGCTCGGTCTCCCGCTGCGTCCGCTGTATCCGCGCGCTTTGGCTGCATCTGGCACCGAACGCGCTCAGGGCGCAAGTGGAGCATTTAGCCGGAACCATCCGTATTTGATGCATGACGTCGAAAGTGAAGGGGGTGGGATGAGAGCTTTATGAACTGGCTAATGGTTGAGTGACACCCCCCACCCCCCCACCACCACACACACACCGCTTCGTCCCCCCATTCTCGTCCAGCTGCTGTCTCGGTGATGTCATTATAAACACTGATGTGATAGTGAGAGAGTGGCTCACGCTTTGGACCAGATCTATTTAACCTGCCAGTATAGCTTACACTATATAACATAAACACTGTACTGTATAGAAAAATATAGTATACAAAACATTAATGCCAGGTTGCAGCAACACTGTGCTCAATGTCGTTTAGCCGATTCTTCCTGTAATGTGCGAATAAATCCTCTTTCTAAGCCAGTGAGAATAGAGGTGTGGAACCCAAACCCAAGCTGCCAATTTAGTAGTTGGATTCAGTGAGATAATTAAGCTCAATTACTTCCCAAATGTGCGACTTATTGTGTCAATATTAAATCAATGTTCTTAAGGTTGGTATAGTTTCAAGTACGATTTTGGACATTTTGTTTTATCACAAACACCTTGAGAAGTTCCCATTTTGTAGCTGTTGATGATCAGTAGGTTTGATGCGATAACTCAAAATTAAACTTTTTTACTGAGCAGATTTGTCGATTCATGTTTTTTTCATGCAGCTGCAGCTGTTATTAACTTCACACTAAACACCACTGTGCATCACTTTGAAACATGTTGAAACGAGTTTGGAAGTTAGAAAGATGCAAATGTGCAGAATGCTGATAAGTAATCGCTTTTGGCTGCAGATGGATGAAAACAGTGGTCTTTGCTTAATGTCTGCTCTCTGTCAGCTCACCTGTTGTCATTTTTAGTTAAATTTAAAGAGTTATGACATTACAAGCTGCAGCAGACAGTTTATACTTCTGGGCTTTATCTAACGCAGACTATTTAAATGCAACACCAACACTTTTATCAATCTACTGTATTTAAAATACGTATCAATATATCAATTTTAAGGTAATTATATATGACAATTCATCCATCCAGATGTTTAGATATTTCACTCTGATTGTCATGGTCTGATTGACAACAGCACCTTGCAGTACAAAGCCCTTGGGAGTCAGACCTGAATTGTAGCTTTAAACTGGCAGATTGCACAGCAGATGAGAGGTTTGATGGTTGCTGATTCTAGCTTATATGTACCCAAAATGAACTCTACTGGTTTGAAGAACAGAAACGTGGTATTCGTGAAACCAAGGGAGGTGAAGTCTGAGTTGTTAATCTTTAAATTTGTTGAGTTGCGCATTAGCTGAGTGGAGTTGACACTCAGTTTTACTCAGGCTTACCAGATCTGCCCATTTAAGGAATTATTAAGTGGAAAATTAAAAGAAAAGACCAAAGTTGTAGTAAAAAGTAGATTCTTGGACCCAGGCAATGTCATAATCAACTCTGTATTTAAATGGGAGCATCTCTGCGGGGTGTTGTCATTCCAGCACAATCAATTTTGAATAAGTTGTAACTGTTGAGTCGTCGTCATGGGGTGTCAGGAAAGAATTACAATTCAGTTTTCAATGTCATGTGGTGAAAAGAGAGAAGCACCGTTCTTCTCAATAAAGGAACAAGGAGCTCTTTAGTTAGTTTGGTTTTGTAGTTTGGAGGTGAATGTTGTGACGTTTTTGCCCTGAAGGAGTCAGTGGGGAAAATGAATGTAATACTTCATCATGTACGCTATGTGGAAGTTTTATTACAGGGTTTTTCTTTTGCCTAGTTTCCAAGTGTAATTTCGGTCAGTTGTCACACTGTCAGTGCAGTTTAAGTCATTATTGAAATACTTGATGTGATCTTCAGCACATTTCTGTTTTTATATCTGTTGCTTATCTCTCATCTTTATCCTATTTTGAACACATCCTTCTTTAATATTGTTGTTCATCTCTGCCTGCACACAGCTTTTCTTTGCCTGAGGATCATTTACTCCAATATTTTTGTATATATACATTGTATTCCCACTAGATCATCCTTTCATTCAATTAATTTTTTTGTCTAAAATTTACAAATGCTGATTTAAAGGCGCAAGCTATCACATCCCCCCCTTTTTTTAGCCCAAATGGTTATTTTTAAGTTATAAATCTTTTTCTAAAAACAGTAATAAAATTAAAAATTATTTGAATGAACAATTCAGGCTATTGACCTTTCACTCACACATATCACCCTCTAGTGGTCACTGTAACAAAGGGAAGAGTAAAATGACGATATTATACTGTAAAGTGATGATGTCAGATGACAGATATACAGTCATATTAAATTGTATTTGCTTAAGATTTTTTCTTGCTTGACTTTATTCATGAAACACTTTGTAAAAAATAACAGAACTCCTGCAGTGGATAGTTAAACAAATTCCTCCTTTTTAATTGGCTTTTTCAATTGCAGTAGAACAGTGACCCGTGGGAGTTTATCCCACAGAGCTTTTGCATGCTTACACACAAAAAGTTTCCAGCCTATAAGGGTCCGTTAACACCAGCCCCTTATTTCTGCAAATGATTTGACACAATCTAGTAGAACATTTAATTGGATACCTCTTGAAACTCTGTGGCAGCAGGCTAAATTTGCTCAAACATATTACATTTTATCATTACATCGGCATACTCTCAGCACAAAATGTCAAACATCCAAAAAATTGCATTAGAAAATCTGATGCAAAATGTATTCTGTTGGATTTAGAACAGATTTTGCCCACAGCTGTAGCAGCTGGAGTTATTGATGTTCTATATCAGTTGCTTTATAACTTTTGAAAAATGAGGGGACAACTGAGGAACAGCATTAAAAACGCAGACTTGTCTGGGCACAGTCATCAAAAAATTAATTTGAATATATTCATCTTAGCTTTAAAGGTCACTTGCTCTGCCAGAAACTTGAGTTAATAAGAAAATATTATTAAACTACAGCCACAAGAACGAGAGTGTTCAGAAACTAATTCCAGTCTTGCAGTCATCCACATGGAGCAGGACAAAACAAGTTATTAAATTTATGCTATTATCTATTATCTTAACTATAAAAGGCAAAGCTCTCAAAACACCCTCAACCTACGGATTTGACACAAGTATGTATTGACAGTAACTAGACAGCACGCAGAGCACACAGGGACAGTGGCTGGGTTAATTGGAATGAAGAAATGTCAACCAATGCAATGCTACTTTTGTGATGTGTTTTTAATAGATAGATAATAGATAATAGAACAATAGATTTGCAGTGGTTTACACAGAAGTTCACACAGCAAAGGGAAATTGCTGAGCTCAAGTAATAATTATTATGTCGGAATATAAATTGAAAAAATGTCAAAAGTAAAGTAACTATTTACAAACTAACTTGACTGAAGAAACATATAAAGGTTTTTTGACGGTTAGTTTATTTTTGTTATGCTCTGTCAGCACTGAAACCTAATTTTTACTTTTCTTTAATTTTTAGAGTACTTTTTACATCTTTAAATCTCTCTGTTCCAGGAGTTATGTAAAACTCACCGGCATATTTATAGGTAATGGCAAGCAGAGAAGGAAGATCGAGTGTTTGTACACTCTGCTTCATTTTACAATGTAGCAACTCGGCAGCAGAAACAATGCAAGCACCCCTCCACAAATTTGTGCTCCGAATGAGATTTAACCTTTTAATTTTATTTGCTCAAACCATGAAAAACTTTCTTATTACAGTGTACCTCTCAAAACAGAGTCTTGTGAAAGCTGTTCTTTGTCACCCAAAAGTTGCCATGTTTGCAGCTATAATGATGCCCATAGGTGGCCTTATATTTTAGGAGGTTAGCTTTAGGCACAAGCTTATACAAATTGACACACAAGAAGCAGTGTAGTGTCTGCAGGTCTGTAGTCTTTAGAAGCACTGAGTATATACATTATATACAGTCACCGGTTTTGCTGCAGCAGCCTGGAATATTATTCCTATAATGGCTTAGTTTATCAAGAGTATTAATAACTTCAACAGTATTTACTTGCACTTTTTGATTTATAAAATAGCGATGGCATACCGCCTTTTGTGTGGTTATAGTTTTGTGCAAGCCATGGCCTTAAGGTCTGAGCAGAGTCTTTGTCAACACTTGTTTCAGAGATACGTGGATGTTAAATTGTTTTGCACAGATAATATCATGATGCAGAAATGTCTAATTTATCAAGGTTGTGTGAAGAATGAGTTTGGTTTAGAAGAAAACGCACTTTAAGAAGCATCATCACGGCCAAAGCATTGGTAGGTTAGGATGTTGCAATATGAAAAGAAAATTAGGAAATGACTACACGGAAGTTCGGAAAATCAAAATGTATCTGTAGAAACTGAAAAGTAAATCTACAGATTTCATGATTTTCATCAGGGTGACAAATCCTACTTTGAAAAAGGGGAAGCAAAAGTTTACTTGGGTTCATATTCAGCGTGACACTTTTTTTTCTTGTAGTTTAAAACTGCAGATAAACTTGGATGCATAGATGTAGAAGAGAGAGGTGTGTGTGTGTGTGTGGATAATTTACGCTTACCTACAATGCGTGATTTTTGCTGTTGGAGCAGCAGACTGACTCATGCCTGATCGCTGTGTGTGTTTTCCCATGTGTATCGCTGTTTCCCAGTTGGATGATAAATGAGCTGTCAGTGCATCAATAGAGCCACAGAAAAACCAATTTATCTTTTCAAACAAACCACATTGTGCAAGGAGACATGACGCCGTCAGTTGATGGAAACCAACAGATGTGTTTTAATTGAACATTGACAATCTAACACACAATACATTTACTAAAGGAGTAATAGCTCTCATTAACTTTCTATAAGTTAAATCAACACAGGGTCATATAAGCTCCAGACAAGGAACTGAAGCAAGGAACTGATGTCTCACTATATACGTTCCTTTGTGTGTCTGCATTGTCGTTTTATTGTTAAGCAGCTTTATGCACAGTCAGTGCTGAAATACACAACAGAGGTGTATTCACACTGATGACAGCCCTCTAATAATGCTAGCTGATGAATACGGAGTGCAGTCCCGCATTCTTTCTCCTGTGTCTCTTTCTGCCACAATTCTGACCATGTGTCGTCACTAGATGTTCTGTGGTAACATAGGATTGTTGATGAGTTTATAGCCTTCAGTGCAGCATTTTCAGAGTAAGTGCAGGTTTTGATTATTGAACCAAAAAGACACACACAAATTCAATTATATACAGCTAATTTAAGCGGTGGGGATTACAGCACATTTTCCCATTTCTTTTCTGGTTGGTTCCCTCACAGATAAAATAGCCATTTTTTTAAATTTTTCACAGCATTTATTAATGTATTGTATTCAACTGGCTTTCAGATAGCAGTGGTATGGAGTTTTTAGAGATGTAGTGGGTGTAGTTTTCACAACTGTGCAGTCGATAAAAATGATGAATAATCCTTATGTTTATGCCTGGAGTAACATATTGATCAATGTTTCTTTGTCATTTAAATTATTCTTTAATTATTAATGATTGAAATTTGTTGTCTGTTATATTTTGTTTAACTAGGTTTAATTGGTTTTCAGTAATACTCAATCAATCAATCAATCAATCAAATTTTATTTGTATAGCCCATATTCAC
>JAFBJQ010001802.1:0-80879 GCA_016785345.1 Trinectes maculatus
TTTTCGCAAAAACGTCAACCTCTCGACAAAAACATCATAGTAAAGAATGTCGTTGAAAATTTGACCAAAATTTAATTTTTTACGAAAAACCTCAAAAACATGACACAAACATCATAGTATAGTATGTCGTCAAAATTGGACCAAAATTTAGTTTTTCGCAAAAACGTCAAACTCTCGACAAAAACGTCATAGTATAGTATGTTGTTGAAAATTTGAACAAAATTTCATTTTTTACGAAAAACCTCAAAAACTTGACAAAAACGTCATAGTATAGTATGTCGTCAAAATTGGACCAAAATTTAATTTTTTATGAAAACGTCAAAAACTTGACACAAACATCATAGTATAGTATGTCGTTGAAAATTTGACCAAAATTTCACTTTTTACGAAAACGTCAAAAACTTGACACAAACATCATAGTATAGTATGTCGTCAAAATTGGACCAAAATTTAGTTTTTCGCAAAAACGTCAACCTCTCGACAAAAACATCATAGTATAGTATGTTCTTGAAAATTTGACCAAAATTTCATTTTTTACGAAAACGTCAAAAACTTGACACAAACATCATAGTATAGTATGTCGTCAAAATTGGACCAAAATTTAGTTTTTCGCAACGTCAAACTCTCGACAAAAACGTCATAGGATACTATGTCGTTGAAAATTTGACCAAAATTTCATTTTTTACGAAAACGTCAAAAACTTGACAAAAACGTCATAGTATAGTATGTCGTCAAAATTGGACGAAAATTTAGTTTTTCGCAAAAACGTCAAACTCTCGACAAAAACGTCATAGTATAGTATGTCGTTGAAAATTTGACCAAAATTTCATTTTTTACGAAAACGTCAAAAACTTGACACAAACATCATAGTATAGTATGTCGTTGAAAATTTGACCAAAATTTCATTTTTTACGAAAACGTCAAAAACTTGACAAAAACGTCATAGTAATTAGTATGTTGTCAAAATTGGACCAAAATTTAGTTTTTCGCAAAATCGTCAATCTCTCGACAAAAACATCATAGTATAGTATGTCCTTGAAAATTTGACCAAAATTTCATTTTTTACGAAAACGTCAAAAACTTGACACAAACATTATAGTATAGTATGTCGTCAAAATTGGACCAAAATTTAGTTTTTCGCAACAACGTCAAACTCTCCACAAAAACATCATAGTATAGTGTGTCATTGAAAATTTGACCAAAATTTCATTTTTTACGAAAACATCAAAAACTTGACAAAAATGTCATATTTTTGTATGTCGTTGAAAATTTGAGCAAAATTTAATTTTTCACAAAAACGTTTTAAAAAATGACAAAAACCTCATAGTATAGTATGTCGTCAAAAATTTGACCAAAATTTAGTTTTTCATGAAAACGTCGAGCTCTCGACAAAAACGTCATAGTATAGTATGTCGTCGAAAAATTTGACCAAACTTTCATTTTTTACAAAAACGTCAAGCACTCGACAAAAACGTCATAGTATAGTATGACGTCGAAAATTTGACCACAATTGTATTTTTCACGAAAAACAAAAACTCTCAACAAAAACGTCATAGTATAATATGTCGTCAAAATTTGACCAAAATTGAATTTTTTACGAAAACGACAAAAACGTAATAGTACAATAGTATGTTGTCAAAAAATTTGACCAAACTTTAGTTTTTCACAAAAACGTCAAACTCTCGACAAAAACATCATAATATAGTATGTTGTTGAAAATTTGACCAAAATTTCATTTCTTACGAAAACATCAAAAACTTGACACAAACGTCATAGTATAGTATGTTGTCAAAATTGGACCAAAATTTAGTTTTTCGCGAAAATGTCAAACTCTCGACAAAAATGTCACATACTAGTATGTTGTTGAAAGTTAGACCAAAATTTCATTTTTCAAGAAAACGTCAAAAAAGTGACAAAAACCCCATAGTATAATATGTCGTTGAAAATTGGTCCAAATAGTTTTTCATGAAAACGTCAAGCTCTCTACAAAAGTGTCATAGTATAGTATGTCATCGAAAAATTTGTCCAAAGTTTCATTTTTCACAAAAAGGTCAAACGCTCGACAAAAACGTCATAATATAATATGTCGTCGAAAGTTTTACCAAAATTAAATTTTTCACGAAAACCTCATAGTACAGTATGTCGTCGAAAGTTAGACCAAAATTACATTTTTCAAGACAACGTCAAACACTCGACAAAAATGTTATAGTATATTATGTCGTCAAAAGTTGGACCAAAATTTCATTTTTTACAAAAACATAAAAAACAGACAAAAATGTCAGTATAGTATGCCCTCGAAAGTTGGACCAAAATTAAATTTTTCACAAAAACGTCAAAAAAGTGACAAAAATGTTATAGTATAGTATGGCGTCAAAAACTGGTCCAAAATTTATTTTTTATGAAAACGTCAAGCTCTCATACATAATATTATGTTGTCAAAAAATTGACCAAAATTTACTTTTTCACAAAAACGTAATAGTACAATAGTATGTTGTCAAAAATTTGACCAAACTTTAGTTTTTCACAAAAACATCAAACTCTCGACAAAAACATCATAATATAGTATGTCGTTGAAAATTTGACCAAAATTTAATTTTTTATGAAAGCGTCAAAAAACTTGACACAAACATCATAGTATAGTATGTCGTCAAAATTGGACCAAAATTTAGTTTTTCGCAAAAACGTCAAACTCGACAAAAACGTCATAGTATAGTATGTCGTTGAAAATTTGACCAAAATTTCATTTTTTACGAAAACGTCAAAAACTTGACAAAAACATCATAGTATAGTATGTCGTTGAAAATTTGACCAAAATTTAATTTTTTACAAAAACGTCAAAAGCTTGACAAAAACATCATAGTATAGTATGTCGTCAAAATTGGACCAAAATTTTGTTTTTTGCAAAAACGTCAAACTCTCGACAAAAACATCATAGTATAGTATGTCGTTGAAAATTTGACCAAAATTTCATTTTTTACGAAAACGTCAAAAACTTGACACAAACATCATAGTATAGTATGTCGTCAAAATTGGACCAAAATTTAGTTTTTTGCAAAAACGTCAAACTCTCGACAAAAACATCATAATATAGTGTGTCGTTGAAAATTTGACCAAAATTTCGTTTTTTTTACAAAAATATCAAAAACTTGACATTTTTGTTGAGAATTTGACATTTTACTATGGTATAGTATGTCGTCAAAATGGGACCAAAATTTCGTTTTTCACGAAAATGTCAAACTCTCGACAAAAATGTCCTATAATAGTATGTCGTTGAAAGCTAGACCAAAATTTAATTTTTCATGAAAACGTCAAAAAAGTGACAAAAACTTCATAATGTAGTATGCCGTTGAAAATTGGTCCAAAATTTAGTTTTTCATGAAAACGTCAAGCTCTCGACAAAAATGTCATAGTATAGTATGATGTCGAAAATTTGACCACAATTTAGTTTTTCAGAAAAAACAAAAACTCTCGACAAAAACGTCATAGTATATTATGCCGTCAAAATTTGACAAATCTTTAGTTTTTCACGAAAACGACAAAAACGTCATAGTATAATAGTATGTTGTCGAAAATTTGACCAAACTTTAGTTTTTCACAAAAACGTCAAACTTTCGACAAAAAACATCATAGTATAGTATGTCGTCAAAAATTGGACAAATCTTTAATTTTTTACGAAAATGTCAAACACTCAACAAAAACGTCATATTATAATATGTCGTTGAAAATTGGACCAAACTTTCATTTTTCACGAAAACCTCATAGTATAGTATGTCCTTGAAAGTTAGACCAAAATTTCATTTTTCATGAAAATGTCAAACACTCAACAAAAACGTCATATTATATTATGTCGTTGAAAATTGCACCAAAATTTAGTTTTTCACAAAAACACCAAACTCTCGACAAAAACATCATAGTATAGTATGCCGTTGAAAATTTGACCAAAATTTAGTTTTTCGCAAAAATGTCAAACTCTCGACAAAAATGTCATATAATAGTATGTCATTGAAAAATTTGACCAAACTTTCATTTTTCGCAATCGTCAAACATTCGACAAAAACGTCATAATATAGTATATCGTCAAAAATAGGACCAAAATTTTGTTTTTCACCAAACGTCAAACTTTCGACAAAAATGTCATAGTATAGTATGTCGTCGAAAATTTGAGCAAAATTTCATTTTTACAAATTGTCAAAAACACGTCAAAAACATCATAGTATAGTATGTCGTCAAAAATTGGACCAAAAGTTAGTTTTTCACGAAAACATTAAAAACGTCATAGTATAATAGTATGTTGTCAAAAATTTGAGCAAACTTTCATTTTTCACAATAACGTCAAACTCCTGACAAAAACATCATAGTATAGTATGTCATTGAAAATTTGACCAAAATTTCATTTTTTACGAAAACATCAAAAACTTGACAAAAACGTCATGTATAGTATGTCATAAAAATTGGACCAAGATTTCGTTTTTCACGAAAATGTCAAACTCTCGATAAAAATGTCATATAATAGTATGTCGTTGAAAGTTAGACCAAAATTAAAATTTTCACAAAAACGTTTAAAAAAATGACAAAAACCTCATAGTATAGTATGTCGTCAAAAATTTGTCCAAAATTTAGTTTTTCATGAAAACGTTAAGCTCTCGACAAAAACGTCATAGTATAGTATGACGTCGGAAATTTGACCACAATTTAATTTTTCACGAAAAACAAAAACTCTCGACAAAAACGTCATAGTATAATATGTCGTCAAAATTTGACAAATCTTTAGTTTTTCACGAAAACAACAAAAACGTCATAGTTTAATAGTATGTTGTCGAAAATTTGACCAAACTTTAGTTTTTCACAAAAACGTCAAATTCTCGACAAAAACATCATAGTATAGTATGTTGTTGAAATTTTGACCAAACTTTCATTTCTTACGAAAACATCAAAAACTTGACACAAACGTCATAGTATAGTATGTCGTCAAAATTGGACCAAAATTTAGTTTTTCGCGAAAATGTCAAACTCTCGACAAAAATGTCACATACTAGCATGTTGTTGAAAGTTAGACCAAAATTTCATTTTTCAAGAAAACGTCAAAAAAAGTGACAAAAACCTCATAGTATAGTATGTCGTTGAAAAATTGGTCCAAACATTTTTCAAAAAAAAGTCAAAAACTCGAGATAGCATATCATTGAAAATTTGACAAAAAATTCACTGTTCATGGAAATATCACAAACTCGTCAGAAACGTCATCGTATAGTTGATGAAAATTGGATCAAAATTTCGTTTTTCAAAAAACATCAAAAATTAGACAAAATCTTCATTGTACAGTATGTCGTTGAACAAAATTTCAATTTTCATAAAATGTCAAAAACTGGTCAGAAACGTCACAGTATAGCATGTTGTCCAAAATTGGTCCAAAATTTCACGAAAATGTCAAAAACTCATCAGAAATGTCATAATATAGTACGCTGTCAAAAAATAAAACAAAATTTCACTATTCATGAAACATCAAAAACTCACAAAAAAACATCATTGTATATTATGTCGTTGGAAATTGGAAAAAAAAACGCAAAAAAATGGACCAAAACGTCATCGTATGGTATGTCATCAAAACTTTGACAAAAAATTCATTTTTCCCAAAAACGTCAAAAACTTGACAAAGACAGCATAGTATAGTATGTCAGCAAAACTTGTAAAATGTCAGCAAAATGTAATTTTTCACGAAACGTCAAAAACGTGACAAAAACGTTTTAGTATATAGTATATAGTACGTCAAAAATGACCAAAAAAACATCATAGTATAGTATGTCGTCAAAAATGCTGAAAAAACGGACAAAACTCCCACTCTCAATCAGTGGAAACAAACTGTGACTGGTATTGTCCCATTTGAGGCTTTTTCCACGGCATTAAAGGACAAACCTTTTGTATTTTATCGGACCTGGGATCCATTTCTTGATTACCTAGGTGCCGCCACATCTCGTAGGTTGAGATCAGGGCTTATGGACCTGGCCTGGGAAAAAGATGCAGAGTTATAGTGTGTTAAGCTACTAAACTTGAGTGGGTGTTATTTTATCTTCATTGGTGTCCCTGATTGCTTGATTGTTCTTTTTGTTTGTTTGTTTCTTTGTTTGTTGTGTGTTTTATTTTTTTTTTGGTTTGTTTGTTTGTTTGTTTTTTGTTGTTGTTTCCCTTTCTTTTTTTTCTTTTTTTTTTTTTTAGTATGCCAGGCTTGAATGTCTGTGTTTTTGTGCGCTATTATTAGTGCTTTGTTTTCTGTTGTCTCTGTCACTTCTGCTTTGCAAGAAAAAGTTCAATAAAAACAAGTTTGAAAAAAAAAAATGCTGAAAAAACGTCATATTATAGTATATCATGAAAAATAAATATGTTTTCAAAAATGACCAAAAACATCACAGTATAGTACGACGTCAAAAATGAACAAAATCTCTATTGTATAGTACATCATCAAAAATGACCAAAAACTCTATAGTAAAGTATGTCGTCAAAAATGAGCAAAAAACGTCAAGGTATGTCATGTCAAAAATGTTGAAAAAACATCATAATATAGTATGTCAAAAATGACTATAAACGCGATAGTGTAGTATGTCGTCAAAAACGACCAAAAAATGTGATAGTATAGTATGTCAAAAATAGTGAAAAAATGTCATAGTATACTGTTGTCAAAAATGACCAAAAAATCATAGTATAGTATGTCGTCAAAAAAGACCAAAAAAACGTCATAGTATACTGTGAAAAATAACAAACAATTGTCATACTATAGTGCAGTATGTTTTCAAAAATGACCAAAAACATAATAGTATAGTATGTCGTCAAAAATTACAAAAAAACATCATGGTATGTCATGTCAAAAATGTTGAAAAAACATTACAGTATAGTATATCAAAAATGACCGAAAACATCACAGTAGTGTATGTTGTCAAAAATCATGAAAAAACATCATAATATAGTATGTCGTCAGAAATGACCAAGAAACGTCACAGGATAGTATGTCGTCATAAATCATGAAAAAACTTTTTTAGGACTGACTCTTGCTCAGAGATCCCTACACTACATTAGCAATCACTGCAACACATAACACTGCAGGACAAAGACAGAAAACCTCAGTACAATTTAGACCCACTGTTTATGTGACTAATACCAGAGCAACTGTGACCACTGTCACATACTTTTCCTGAAAGAACAACAAATATCAGCATACACTGTCTGGTACATTAAGAATAAAACTATTTATTTTTTACAAACATGTAAAAATGACAAAACAATCTGGTGGCAAGATATAAAAAAATCCAGATGTACAAAACTTCCAAAACCATCATCAGAAATGCATACTCACTCCATATGAACATTTTCATCCGGGTTATAATTGAATCTCAAACAAATGTGGAATCTTAAGTACAGCTAAAGATTAAATCTGTTTGTCACATGACATACAAAGGCTGATGGGCAAAATATTTATAACAACAAACTTGTAATTCAAATACAGAATCAGAAGTTGAAATATTCACAGTGTTGCGTTCACATCTGTCATGTGAATTGTAAACAATGTTGCATATCAAGACTCGTGTCACATAAGCAAAAAAGAATTAGAATTTCATCTTTTTTTGACAGATGAGCTTATCAGGTCAACCCTTCCAGGGCACATTAAACAGTGTAGTTACAACATAAACAAATATAAGGCATAAAATTGTTTCCCCTGAGTTACAGGGGTAGAACTCTTGTGTGACCACAGGGCTAATGTTTGACAGATTTGGGTGGAGAAAAATATATTTTTTTCATCTGATGAAATGATGAAATCTAATGTACAGGGTCCTTTCACATTAAGGTACATATCAACATTTGTACACTTTGAACAAATAATAGGAGGCCCTAGTAGGGCACTTGATTAATAAAGTCTCAGCAGGGGAACATTACTGCAGCAGATAAAGTATTAACCAAAGTATGTAACCTGAAATGCTTTTAGGGAACCAGCAGTTGGTGTCAAATAAATAAACTCTTATTATTGTTATGAAGTATAAAACTATAAGACGTTTTGTATCAATACAATAATCGGTGTTGCTTTATCATGTGATCTTTAAATATTGTTGCTACTTCTGAATTTATCCTAACCCTGAAGAACATGCTGTTGAAATTCTTCTGAACAACTGAGAAAACACAGGTGACATTAATTCCAGAAACTGATGTTATCTTCGACACAGACCTAAATAATTGTCTTTAGCATCCTTTTAATATTAAAGGGAGATCTTTGACAGAAAGTTGTAATTCAGACTTCACTGTGTAGCATGAAGCATGCTGCTGCTTTTATAAAGCAGGTCTTTCTCAACTCTCAACAGCGGACCTGTAGACCAGTGTGAACAATCCATTCATCAAGGGGCCACATGTTTCTGATTGTCATGATATAAAAACAAAATCCCCAAATATGGTTACACAAGCAATTCAGAAAAATAAATAATCCCTTCTCAGCATATTTTGCAAAGCACAGTCAAACAAATATGTCAACTGATATAAACTGAGGCACATGCAGTGCCGTATTCATTCCAACAATCAATGCTTACACGAAAAAAGCTCCAGCGAGACGCGACTGTTCAGGACTGCAGGGCTGTCATCTGTTTATCAAAACTACTATGTAGTGCCTGTGTTAGATGTACCTGTGAAAGACAAATACAGAACCTTAGAGAACAGTCTTCAAAAGGGTGCATTTAAACCAGGATACTATACATTTGGCAGGATAAGATTTGGCATGCACAAGATTATTTTACATAGACAGTATGGTAGCAAGCAAGAGAAGAGAAACGGTGCAGGCAGGTGAGCGGTGTCAAATGGGAAAAAAAGGAGAGAGGTGAGAGGGCGGGCAAAATAACGGACCGGGTTAGAGCAGTGCAGAGTTGGACTCAGGGTCTGAATCATAGCCAGGGCTGAGACAGGGCTCATGGGGACAGATGGATTCCTGAGCCCGCCTGTACTCTTGATACTCCTGCCGGAGAGCGTTGAAGCGCGCCTCACTAAGGGAGTTGCTGAACTGGCTGCGAGTTGGGTTGGAAGCTGGTGAGCTGATTGAGGGAGGTGGGCCTGAGGAGGGCATTGGGAAAAGGAAATGCATGGATGGGCATCATGGGACAAACAATCACAGCACAAGGGCACAGGAGGAACACATGCAGTGGCATCTCATCAAGCATGATACTCACAATGATGCATGCAACACCAAAAACATCACACATGAGAAAACATAAATGATCACCTTTCTGTTGCTGGTCCTGGAGGCCACCAGCTTGATCATATCTGAGCTCACCCCGTCCTCTCTGCAAGCCCATTTGTAGCTGATCAAACCTAATGGCATCCAGGACCTCCAAATCCACACAGGCATCAGAAGAGTCCCATTCATAACTCTCATCTACTAATGTGTTCCTTCTAATGAAATACACAAAGCAGAGAAGTCAGGTAACAGTACAGAAAAAAGGAAACAAAAACATTTAAGCAGGTTTTATTTCAACAACATTATCGAATCCCTTGGCCAAAAAGACACTTTATTGTCCACGTGTGGTGCTGTTTCACCTTTTTGCTCTCCTCTCCGGCAGCTCCATCTCAGCCCTGTGACGCTCACTGTCTTCTGTGGTTTCAGGGGAGCTGAGCAGTGTGGGAGTGATAGACAGGGAACGCTGAAAGAGACCAGCACTTCCTCTACCGCTGCTCTGACTGGCATAACTGGCCCTACCCCCCTCCCGGATCTCAGTCTCCCCTCCCCTACCCATTATCCTGTCTGGCTGTCTGTAGCTCTCTCCCTCCCTTGTTGGGAATGAAGGGTAGTATGGTGAGGGCCAGCTGATGCCCCTGGGCAAGTAGGACCTTGGAGGGCCCCTCCTGGGCTCCATGGGTCTCATTCTTTCTCCCCTGGAACCTGGCCAGTGTTGGTATTGAGGCACAGGTATGGAAGACGGCATGGGGACATATTTGTGCTGGGCAGACCTCAGGGTTTCTTCATAAGAGGGAGACCACCTGGAGGACTCAGGAAACACAGTGGCTTGCCGTCGTGGATCAGAAGGTTCCATTAGGGCGGATACTGAGGTTTGTCTGGGTGGGTACATAGCAGGAGTGAGGTAGGAAGGACTAGCTAAAGATCTATGTGTGTGATGAGGCCTCTCTAAGCTCCCTATGCTAGGGCGTCTGAATGGGACATACTCCCTCCAGGATGGCCCTGGTCTGGGAAGGGAAGATGGAGTCCGGCCCAAACTGTAGGATTTCACCCTGACATCTTGGTTTGGGAACTCATCCCAGTAAGACTTCTCAGAAATATATGTCCTTGGGGTCTCAAAGTGTTCCCACCTCTGTGAGCCGAAACTGATTGATTTCTTCAGAAAAGGACGAGGATGCCCAATGCCTGAGAGAGTCCTGCAAGGTCCAATACTTAAAGATTTCCTAAGAAATGGCACAGGAGCTTGATTTATCCGTGATGCAATATTATTAGTCCTGCTGCTCCGAGAACCTTGTCTTTGGGATTGCTCTGATAAAGACTCACAACTGGAGTGTTTTGACACTATATCTGCCACGCCTTTAGCTGCACTAAACAAGTTGTGAGGTGACCTAGATCCAAGTCTGGATTCAGGTCGATCTGTGCTTTTGCTCGCAACTCGAATTTGTGTTTTCTCATCATAGAGCTGCTTGCTAGTTTTCTCTGGACCACGTGATGAAGGTCTTGTTTCATCAGGAAATCTTACTCTTAGTGAAAAATCTCCAGGCTCTATATGAAGGGAACTTTTATAGCTTTGTTTTCTACAACCATAAGTGCGGAGCTCTGCCGTACCCTCAGAATAACTTTGTCCAAGAAAAAACTCCTTTTGGTTTGAGCCAATGTCCTGGTTTCCTTGAGCATGAACCTCCCAGTTTGTTGGAACGACATCAGGCTTAGCAACCAGATATTTTTCTGGCTTTAGTTCTGAACTTTGTCGAGCAGGGTCTGTGGCTTCAACCTCTTCCACAGGCTCATCTACACTCATTTCGATGAATCCTGGAAGGCTCAGGTACTCAAGGATTGCACTTGTCTGCAGTGGGGACATTTTGGGACATGGGGCTGTAGGTTTGACTTTGAAGGACTCTGACATTCTGGGCACAGAAAATTGTGACTGGTCACTCTCTACCTCTTCTACAAGGGTTAATGTTGAAATTGGACTGGGACTATCTGAGAAAAGGCATCTGTCGCTCCTCCTAGAGCGTGTCCGTACACCCTCTCTTTCCCACTCAGAGTAAAATGCTGAACTCCGGCGTTCATCCTGGCCCACCTTATCTTTGTCTTTGGCCTTTGCCCCTACAACATGGTGTTCATAGGGTAAGGTTGAATAACTTGAGGGAATGGAATCCCTTGTGCCTGTACAGTCTCCAGTTCTGTCAGGCTGATTATATGGTGCTGAAGCTGAACTTCCAGGACTGTCAGAGTCAACAATAGGACTTCTGGCAGCTGGATCCCAGGGCTGAGTACCTGCATATGCATATGAATGCCTAGACCTCGAAGCAACTCCTTGGTCCTGTGTCTTTTCTTTTAAATCCTGCTCAATTAAAAACTTCATGCATATATCAGACTGTGGACTCAACCTGGCCCTGTCTGTTGTTTTCAAACACATACCAGGTGGGCTTTCTGAGGTGACGTCAGGGGAGAACATGGGGAGGGAGGTGTTCTGAGTGACAGGAGAGAGTGATAAATTGACAGTCGGAGAGTCAGCTGAGGTTTCCCTACATGTGCGAGGCTGCTGTGATGAAATGGGTGAGGTGGTCTTGCAGGGGCTATGTGCAGGAATGAGGCTGGTAAGAGAGGTAACAGGGCTAATGTCCCACTGTATGTGAGATGTAGGGAGTCTGTCCATAGGGCTGCTGGTGTTCCCAAAGTAGCACGCCCTCCGATAGTCAGATATCTGACTTGTCTGACCGGAGGGCCTGTGTTTCTGTCGGATATTAACATCTTGTGGCTTCCATACTGGCTCTTCCTCTGACTTGGGTGCATCCCTTGGAGAGTGCTCTGTTGTAACAGACTGTTGCTCGTCTCTTCCATGACTTCTCTGATTGGCTGTATAATGCTTTAGCTCCCTCTCTATTTCTTCCCTCTCCTTTGCAAGTTGAACACATTTATTAATGCTATCATTCTGCAACTCACTGTCTAGTTGTGAGACTAGGGTGCTGTTATTAGTCAGCTGACTTTCCATAGGCTGATAGTCTGAATGGTGAGGTCTGTTTCTATCTCGCTCCTGAAGCTTTGTTTTCCTTCCCAAACCTGGGAACAGATCTTCACTGTGGCCCGGCATGCGGTATCTCCTGAGAGAATCACTGGGTTTTTTCTCACTGCTGTCTGAATAGAAGCTGGCTCTTTCCAGCAGGGCCTCTGAGCCTTGTTCATCATCAGAGTAAAAGCAGCCGTGACGGGAGAAGTTTCTGGCCATGGCCTGTACTCTACCAGGTGAGGAGGGAGGTCTACTGAGCTCTGGAACGTCCACAGTCAGAGGAGAATCCTTCCTCTCATCTTTCTCAGAGCTCAAATTGCTTGACTTTGGTGAGTCCCTAAATGATGTCCGATTGCTCCCAGAGCCACTTGCCCCACCATTAATTTGCACAACATCCGTTTTCAAGATCTTATTATTATTCGGACTAGAACCCTCTGGCAGTGGTTGGACAATGAAGCGTCCATCTGGGCCTCTGGAAATAGACTCCAAAGCAGCTGGTGATGGGGCCTGAGACCCCAAGTGGCTCTCAAAAAGTGTGTAATGAGGTGGTGGAGAAGAGTTGGACAAGAGTTGTCTCCGCTGGTCATGGTATTCACCACGGCTGCCTTTGTCAAAGGAGGACCGATCAGACTGTGAAGTTGAGTTAGGAAAGAAGGGAAGTGGTGGACAGAGCTTCAGCTTTAAGACACTGTCTGGGCTACGAGGAGGTGAGCGAGCTCTGAAAATAAAGTAAAAAAGCTTCAAACTTCTTAACATTTCGTAATCAAAAAATTAAAAGGTGTAGTTTTAACTTTTCCAGATTGTAATGTAATTGTAGTTGTACTAGCATGTTTACAAAGTATGTTAAATCTAAATGTCATCAATAGCTCACATAGAACATAGTATTTATATAGTAAATAAACAACTAAATAACATTCAAGTTTAAATATATTTTACAGGGCAACAAATATATTGAGTAATACATACAGTATAATACACATGAGCTGTGAAAATAACATAAATAAAGAGACAGAAATGAAAATATACAGGTATATTGGCAAGATGACTTACTCTGGAGACAAAGTCTTCTGGAATGCAGATGGCAGATCTGAGCAGGTAAAGAAAAAATATATTTAATATATATTTAAAATATATTAAATATAAAACAATAACTCAGCTGAAATTGTCCAATTAAAGTGTATTTAATATAAACACAGAAATCAGCAATGGCACTTCTGGATAACGGCACATTTTAAACAGCACTTAGTTTTTTGTGCATTGTGTTCTGATGATTTACCCTGTCGCCTCTTTCTGCGCCGATGCCGTCTCCTGTGACTCATATAGCATGCCGTCACCAGTGCCAGGATGATGGCCACAAACAGGAAGCATACTCCACCTAACACACCAGCAAGCAGTGGCTCGGGGATGACCTCCAAGAAACTTGGGCGCAGAGGATAAATCTCCATCCCTGTAATCAGACCAGAATCAATGATGTACACAAAGTTAGCATCTAACTACAGTTACAACCTCACAGTTGTATGGCCCTGCCAACCACTATAGTTGCAGTTAATCTGTTTGTCCATGCATACTTAGTATGTAAGAGTCCTTCACCTTTGACCACAAAATCTAATCAGTTTATCCTGGTCCAAGTGAATGTTTGTGTCAAATTTGCAGAAATTACAATGTGCCCTTAGGAATGTGACTGACAAAACACCTATATGTAGAAAGGGAACAACTCAAAACGTCTATAGCCACAGCTCTTGCCAACATGCAAGTGACACTATTTAAAAACTCCAAATCCAGTCCAAAACCTGTATTGAATCCATATGTAATACCTGTGGTCATTCATAGAAAGCCACTTACCTATGGTGGATACACTGACAGCCTCACTGGGTTCACTGAGTACTTTGTTACTTTGTGACATCAGCCTTAAATCATAACTGGAGTCCTGAGAGGAAGAAATATCATTGATTTGACAATAAAAATACAGACTCTTGAAAGAAAATGTAAAATAGCATTCTTGTGATTCAAGTAAGTTGGTTTCCCATACATTTTCATGAAAATCGTAACATTACATTTTGCAAAAAAATACCCTTTTATATTAAGCAACCTGATCTTTTATTAGAAAATAAACAAATTACCCTAAGCAGGCCTTGTACAAGCAGTTCACTCTGATTTGCACTGATGTTGCTGCTGAGGATGACCCACTGGCCTTTATCCTTTCGGGCCTGTAGTACATAACCAGTCAGAGGAGAGGATGGAGCTTCTGGAGGCGACCACAGAAGGAGAATACCTCGTCCAGTCCGGTTGGCTGCCAGGTGTATGGGAGGATCCAGGGTTGGGACATGGCTAACAGCTGTTGGTGCTTCTGTTGGCACAGCTGAACAGAACACTTAACATGAGTTCATACTGATACATTAAAGCAAAACAGAATAACAGAGAGAGATGGAAATAAATGGGAAACAGACAAACCTTGTGTTCTCACAGAAACAATTTCACTGAAGGGCCCTGAGCCAAGTTTATTCTGTGGTAAGACACTAAACTGATAGCTGGTGCCAGCAAGTAGCCCGGTCACCAAAAGGTAGTTTTTGGATGTAGGAACAGGCAAAGATGCCCACTCGTGTTTCCCCCTTGAGGCCTGCTTGACCCTGAAAGACAAAACAGCCAAAATTAAGACCAATTTAAAACTACTAGTATTGTTACTGCATCAAACTGTGTGTACTGTATGATACTGACCATACTGTGAACTTCTGGGTGTATCCACCATCAAAGCCAGAAACCCAGGACACGTTGGCCTGGTTCATCTCCGTGGTGACAGATACCAAGGATACAACATGAGGACTGGTGCCTAAGGAACAGAAAAGGTTTGAACTATATACAATACACTTCATACGTTCAAGTTAAGTGTCATAAAGTGAAGTAGTGATTGCAGGTCAGCCCACTCACCCAGCACCATAACTACAGTGCCTGCACTGACAGTTGCAACACGATTAGTTGCCAGGCACTCCCACCCACCATGGTGATCTTTACTTAGTGGCTGCAGCAAGAGGGAGCCGTTAGCCAACAAAGCGTATGGTGAACGTGGGGTTGGACCAATCTATAGTCAAGAAAACCAGGTTAAATAGGGGAAATAAATAAGGAGTGTTTTTCTGCAGCACATATGCCTAGATCTGAAAATTTCCTACTGTACCTTGCTCCATGTTATGTTTGGAGAAGGATCTCCATTAGCTTGACAAGGGATGATCAACTCTCTGCCCACCTCTTGGAAATACTCAGGCCGAGGAGCTACTCTGAATGATGGTGGGTCCTAGAAGAGGAGAGGGGCCTTGTTAAATTTGTCCATGTATAACTGTGCACCCTCAGTTATCTGCTTTCTCTGAACTCTAGACAAGAGGGTCTTACCTGTAGAATGACCTGTGTGGGTTCTGACTGGCCCATTGTGCCATAACTGTTATAAGCTGTACAAGTGTACATGCCAACAGCATTGTCATTGGCTGTTGCTATGAAAACTGAGCCCGCTGAGTTTACCATCCAACCTGGAAACTAACCAGGTAAAAGGAGAAAAAAACACAGTGATTCCAAGGTGTCCATGAAAGAAGAATTTCTATTTTCTATTTTTATTTCCACGACACTTAACTTACATTGTCAAGATTTAAACTTTTCCCATCCTTGGTCCAGTTGACATACAACACAGGTGGATCAGCTTGGACAGGACAGACAATGACACCCTCCATGCCTGCAGGCAAGTACGTTTCCCGGGGCAAACGTCCTACACGTGCTGGGTCTAAAATGAAGAAATAAATATTAATAGAAAGAAGAAAGAAAGAACACCTTTAATCGTCCCACATTGGGGAAATTAATTATCTACACATGCATTGTACACAATAGCAAAATGTTACTATGTGTACTGCTAAGGGATGCTACCATGTCTCCAACTTTGAAATGCAGTGTTTTCAAAAAACAATTAGGTATAACTGACGAAAACTCTTACGTTTCACTTTCAGATGTGCAGAGGCAGACGGCGGGGTCAGTATCCCATTAGTTGGGATACAGGTGTAGTTGCCAGCATCTTCTGGGATTAGATTAGGGATGAGAAGTGTTCCATCAACCAAAATCTTCACTCTGGACTTTAGAGACCTAAAGCAAAAAAAAAAAACAGGGTGCATTTTAAAGCGTAATCAAATTGTCACGAAAGTCTTTATCCTTAACATTATTTTTCAGACTATAACATTAGAACTTATCCATTTTTTCCTGAATTGCAAGTTCCTTTGCATCATGTTTAGAGAATGCTAATGGACACCTGATATAAGAGGCTTATAAAATAATCAGATTGCATTGGCACCCTGCCTTAGAAATTCATTTGTCTGCTACTGATTCATTGTGTCTGCTACAAGAATACGTTTGTATAAGTCTGAAATAATCACTTACATGAAAACTAGCAATATATCCAACAATGTTTTACATAAAACAAAACATATCACAGACAAATGAATAAAATATAATTTGTTTGAGATACTAATATGTTAAACCTGGACTCACGCAATATGGTAGACATTCTGTCCTTGCTGTAACCATTCATAGGTGAGATTAGAAGGGTAGGCATCAGCCTGGCACTGCAGAATTGCATCTTGAGACATGTTGAGAGTGGTGTCCTCTGGTGAGATGATGATGAGTGGAGGGCCTGTATAGAAAATTGAAAAAAAAATGCATAGTCATAAGTCATGATCAAGATTAACAGAACAGATCTGTACTAAGTTATGTGAAGTCTTAAATCACTGAAAAAGTAGCAAATTGACTGTAGGTGGCAGTATACACCACTATGTAAACAGGCTTCTCAAGCTAGATCATTATGCCTTTAGCTGTATATGGATGAGAAAACAATAATGTATTCCTAGCATAGATGTGTGGTTGATGTTATTTTTAATCACAGTGAATATTCAATCTGGAGATAAACAGGAGATTCTGTCTATCCCCGATGACTGACACTTTAGCACTGACCTTTGACTTGCAGCTGCAAAGAATGGGTCAGGTTCCCCTCAGAGTTGGACACGTGACATGTGTAAACGCCCGAAGTATTTCTTGTGACGGAGGCCAAAACACCTGATATAAGAGGCTTAAAAATAATCAGATTGCATTGGCACCCTGCCTTAGAAATGGCTAACTGATTCATTGTGTCTGCTACAAGAATACGTTTGTATAAGTCTGAAATAATCACTTACATGAAAACTAGCAATATATCCCACAATGTTTTACATAAAACAAAACATATCACAGACAAATTAATAAAATATAATTTGTTTGAGATACTAATATGTTAAACCTGGACTCACTCAATATGGTAGACATTCTGCCCTTGCTGTAACCATTCATAGGTGAGATTAGAGGGGTAGGCATCAGCCTGGCACTGCAGAATTGCATCTTGAGACATGTTGAGAGTGGTGTCCTCTGGTGAGATGATGATGAGTGGAGGGCCTGTATAGAATATTGAAAAGAAAAATGCATAGTCATAAATCAAGATCAAGATTAACAGAACAAATCTGTACTAAGTTATGTGAAGTCTTAAATCACTGAAAAAGTAGCAAATTGACTGCAGGTGGCAGTATACACCAGTATGTAAACAGGCTTCTCAAGCTAGATCATTATGCCTTTAGCTGTATATGGATGAGAAAACAATAATGTATTCCTAGCATAGATGTGTGGTTGATGTTATTTTTAATCACAGTGAATATTCAATCTGGAGATAAACAGGAAATTCTGTCTATCCCCAATGACTGACGCTTTAGCACTGACCTTTGACTTGCAGCTGCAAAGAATGGGTCAGGTTCCCCTCAGAGTTGGACACGTGACATGTGTAAACGCCCGAAGTATTTCTTGTGACGGAGGCCAAAGACAAGGTACCATTGAGCACCTAATATGAGGTAAAGGTAATGACAGAGAAAAATTGAGAAAAGATGGAGGAAGATTATGAAGCAGTCCTGACAAGGACAACAAAGCAGTTTTCTTCAAAAGAGCATCAAAGCTATTGCTGCTACAGGGAATATTAATTACAAAGTGTTTAATGCCATCTCTTAATTCTACTCACTTTAATTTTTTCATGTTTCTCTACTGGACTTTCATCTTTATGCCAGACAACAGTTGGCCGAGGGTTGCCGTGGGCTCCACAGCTAAGAGTCAGTGAGTCTCCCAGCAGAACCTCCACAAAACTTGGTGGTTTCTTGATAAACATAGGTGGAGCTGGAACAAAAACAAAACAAAGGGGATATTAACTTAAGTATTTACATGACACCAAAGACAATCCGAGCATAAACTAGGTTAACTTTGAGCTCCAAATGCAGTTCACCATTTACAAGAACAGTATTTTCATATTGGACAATTGCTGTTGATATTCTTTGGTAACATGTTTTCACATGAATTCCAGCACATACCCTGATGTAAAGCAACCTGATGCAATACATGTAGCCATTCAGTCACTGTAGAAAAATCACATCAAGTCTATTGGACTCTGTACAACAACTACTGAGCCAGAACATGTGTGTGCGTGTGCATGCGTGTTTGTGTTTCAAAAGAACAGTTAACCATGATGTTTAGCCCATATAAAAAGCAGCATATACATCATTTGGCCCTATTTTTAAAACCATCTGCTACTTTGACATTATCTCACAGCAGGGTTGGCCACACAAAGACAAGATTTGATCACTGTGTTCATCGTATATCACACAAAACCTTCTCATGATCTGTAATGATATTGCGCTTGCCAGGGCCCTCAGTGTCCCTACCAGGCGCCATGCGTTGGGTGTTCTAAAAAAAGGACCATGCTACTGATCAGACACAAAATGAGCAGCTCTTTAGTCTCTGAAACCCTGCAGTGCTGCACCTGTGATGGAGAGGAAAGTCCATGTGCCATTGCGAAAGTCATCTGTCTTGCTGTCCAGGAGCAGGATACGGCATTCAAACCAGCCCTCGTCCTCCAGGGTCAGTTGTTCAACCAGCAGAGAGGCACCCCGGGTCAGAGACACACGGCCTGTGGAAACAGGGGTGAGGGTGGGTCACAGAGAGGGTCAGCACAGCCAGACAGGCAGAGTCAACACATGCAGGAACAGGGCTTACCATGCAGAGGACACAGGCATACAATGTCACAAAGGCCAAAGTCAAAGTCATAGACTTTATGCTAGCAGACAAATCCTAACAATGTGGATATCAACTGTAGCTTTTAACGTTTGTGGCAAATAGCCCGCAACAGAACTAAGATTTATGAAACTGGGAGAGTGACCAGACATCATTTGCAGCTCATAGGGTGAAACATCAGTGACTGTAAGTTTGAGTGCAAAAGCATGAATCACTCAAGTGATGATTGTAATGATATGCAAGATTACAGTTGAAGATGCTGCCCTGTCATTAAGGCTTTGGGTGGTGGAAGGCTGCAAAGCTAGAATGAGCATGCCTGGAATTCCCAATTGCAGCTCCACTAAATCACTCAAATAGAGGAAAGTGTGTGAACATGTTTTTTTTTCCTTTTATTTTGTAATTTTCAGTTTTCTGTTACAATTACATCATAAAACAAAAAGAAAGACATTAGAAGGACAATGCCATGTTTATATAGTATATATAAACTCTATAGTTATAGAGTATATACTGTATTCAAAACATTGCTATCCTGTAGTAATGCAAAATCACTATGACATCATTTATACCATATGATAATAAATAGGTTTCTAATGTTAGCAGCTATACATATTTATGCATTACTATGCTACCCTGACTTGATAGTGACATCATAATTAGATCACAGGATCACATATTATTTTAAATCTATGCAAGCTTCAAGTCATATTTATAATCTGATGGGATTCAGAGATACCTCAAGAATGCCTTTTTAACTTTGCAAGACTTCTTTCTGAGATCAGTGGTGCAGTGTGCTGTTGCACCACAGCAAGAGGTGCCTGTGTTCAAAGGTAAAGCTGAAGGATGCCAAAGGCCTTTCTGTGTGGACTTTGCATCTTCTGTGAGTGTGAGCATCTGTTTGTTTATGTGATGCACTGGTGACCTGTCAGGGGCTAACCCTAATGTCAGCCGAGACCTTCAAAGCATAAGCAGTATAGTTACTGAATAGATGGATGTTTTCTATCTTCATGATACCAGAGATCATTATGATGTGACAACAATGTTGGGATAGAGAAAAACAATGTGCGGTATTGGAAGGTGCATGCTCTAAACTAATGCATAAATCCATGCATGAGTTCGGCACGCACCTATAGCCCCCTCTCCTCGTCCTCTCTTTACTTCTTACAACTCCTTGTCAGGCTTTGAAACTTGATCTGCCGGTTGCCTGGCGACTGCTGCTGGGTTTTCAGGGTACTGAAGTCACCCCTTCTCACCACCCCCTCCTTTTATTCTATCTTTCAATGAACTCCCCCCCCTTCAATCTTGGCACTTTAAATGACAGGAGGATACGGGGGGAAACACACACGTTGCTCATACCAGGCCGTGGCAAAAGAAGTTTGAAAGTAAACAGAGGAATAAGGAGAGGTATCCGGCTTCTAGTAATTCTTGCTCGTTAACAACAAGATGCAATGTATTGAAAATAATGCACTGAAAATAGGAAAACAGACTATATTCTGCGTAGATCATTAAATTTTTACATGAATCAAAAATATTATGTTACCAGCATATTATGTTACCAGTACAAAACGCCTGAGATCTTTAATATCCCGTGCAAAGTCGAAGCAACAGAACAAGAAGAAACACAATATCCTCACTATTCACATAGTTTCCACTCCCACAGCAGTGAGTGGAGCAGAGCCTGACAGCAATGCAATTCATACAACTCTATACATGCCCTTAAGTCATGGTGAAACACACACTGAGAGCAAAGACAGACATCAATAGCTAACAATTAACCCTGCATTCCTGACTGGGGCTGTTGCTGTGCTTAATAGTTAGGCTTAATGATTGACTGACCTTAAAGACACACTGGTATTTGATGGACAGTGCTCACTTAGAGCCTCCATAAAACAAATGCCTCTGATTTTGGTGAGCATCTTTCAAATAAGTAGGTGGGGCTCCCAGAGAGGAAACGTGCAGACTGATGATAACAGGTATGGGATAACTTATGGCATTTCCCTCTCATCTCTCTGTCAGGGATCCTCCCTAAAGTGCCCATTTCCTATGCAACCTTTCCACTGAGACACGGACTTAACTACCCAATGCAGTCTCCTTGGAAAAACCACTGTCACATGCAAATTCACGCAAACCTTCTTTAACATACACCTAATCCTCCTGTGGCTAAATATTGTAGCATGCTTTACAAGTACTATGGCTAATAGCACCTCATGTCATAGTTTGTAATAGGACCAAAGCACAGCCTGTGATATTTGCACCAACACAACCACGTGGATGTGTATACATGTTGATTTTCAAAATGTGGTGTTCCGCCCCCTGGATCACAATCGGGGAATCTCTTATTTTGCTCTCAAGCACTTAACCCTTTCCTGGAGCCTGCCTCCTGTCCATCGCTACAAAGAGACGACAGACCCCCATTCCCATTCTCCAAGGTTACCATAGTGATATGACCAAGAGAAGCCCGGGCTGTAGGTTTAGGTTTGAATTCGGTTGCTGTAGAAACACGGCACAGCCAAAGGGGTGGGTCATATACACGGGGGAGGGGAGTTTTCCCCCCCTCTTGTGTCATTTTTCAAATGACACAAGAGGGGGGAAAAACATGTTTCGGTTCAAAAAACAGTCCTGTGTCACATCCACAGCTAGCGAGGCAACAAACTGAGAGAGAAATGAATGAGGGGCAGAAGAAGAGAGAGGACTTTGTTTTCCTTTCAGCAAGTGGACAAAGAGCCAACACCATGTGTCAAATGTTGCTTAATTTATATTAAAATTTGTGTGCTTGGACTTGAAAAGGGGTCTCAGAAGCCTCTAGGCTGACGTTAACCAAAAGGTTTTTCTCTGTGATGGCTTAATGTCCTGATGCATCGCAAATATTCTGAAATAACTGCAGACAAGCACTGAACAATGATCAACCATATCTCTAAAACCTCAACCAGTTTCTCAATCCAAGAAATGAATGAGAGGTTACAGAGAGGTTACTTGAATGGTGTTCATCGATAATCCACTGACAACCAATGAGAGTTTGACCCTTTTGACCTCTGTGCTCCATATAACTCCCCAGCAGACACATTCATCACTCCCCTCGGTGCTACATTAGCACAATGTCCACGAGTCCTCCTGAAGAGACAAACATCTTTAGACGCTACGGTGAACAGAGAATGAAACAATAGCGGCGGCTCCTTTCTTATGTCCGCCCTCCTACTCTTCCTCACTGTTTTTCCTCAGGGGGCTATCACATGACAGCTCCAGTCTACCTTAAAATGAGCCCTTGTTTCCAACAGGTCAAGCTGCTGTGCAGCCAAGGGTAGAAAATGGAAACGCTAATCCACCAGTGCTGTGTGAACCTCTGAGACGCACCCTCTTGATTTTAGCGAGTCTGGTTCTCGCACAGTGGGTGGCAGGTCAGGAATAACGAAGCTTTCAGAGCTGTCCCGCTGGCAAGGAGCTGGCTTGCTCTCACGCTTTCTGATCTTCACTGGTTGTTGCTCTTCTGCCAGTGAAACCTCTGCAATGCAACTGATCTGAGGGCCGTCACCAAATAAAATGTTCTCGTTACTCTTCATTTTAAGTTACATCATTTAAAAAGTTTCTTTTTATTACTGTTATAATACATTTGTGCTTAGATTTGTGACCAACAAAGCTGCAAGGCTCTTGTTGTTCCAGCACGGTTGAATCAACATGTCATTTTTGCATCGAAGGTTCCCTTTGGCATTTACTGGGGTTTAGCGAATTACATGTGATACCATAGCAGGGGTCACTATCAAGGAAGACAGATTATTCTGTTTGGAGAAGCATCAGCACTGCTTTTCTTTGTCCATCAGTATGTGCATAAGAGAGCCAGGCAGAGGTGCATTGTGGGATGTGTTTTGATTTGAATACAATCATAAGTCTGGGACTGGCCCCCTGCCTCCGACAGCTCACCCCCTCCACTCCCCCACATTTCTCTCTTCAATCCTCCTGTCTCCCTAATCAGTTTAACCCTCTTATGAATAGCTCTTTGTCGTGAGATAGATTACAGTTAACTCTGTCCCTCTCGCTCTGTCCGGTACTGTTAACCCCTGCACCAGCAAGCACACACAGCTCACGTGCCAAATTTCACTACAGCTGCAACTTAGGCTACTACATGGTTTTCCCTCATACATGCTCAAAAAACAAAATAATACTTTGAATATTCTTAAAATATGGAGTTCAAGACAGTGAAGTTAGATGAGGTCTTTAAAGTACAGTATTTTCTGGTACAGAATACTCACATTAAGCAATCTTCATCAGTGGATTACTTCAGTCATAACATGCCTATTGTTCAAACAAGCCATACAAAGACACTTTGAAAACACCTTCACAGGAGAAGAGGCTTTAATATGGAGCTCTGAGTCAGAACTCAGGCTCTTCATAAAAATCTGGCCAGCGACACACCTAAGGAATGAGGTAACGCAGCCTTTGTAATAACCCACTGTTCTAAGCTGGCTAAACATAAAATTCCCCAGTTGCAGCTAGCTATTCTTCTTCATTGTGTCATTGTTTGCTGCACATCAATCTGGTGTAGTTGTAGCAGAAAAACTGGTTGGTGACGATAAAGGCATTGGTTTTCCCTTTCAGCTGGGCCCTTGTTTTGCTTCTGGAATCATTAAAAAGGCTCATGTTTGCAAACCCAAGTTGTTAATTCCACGTTAAGTTTACAAAGGGAGAGGTTTGCGGGGTTTGTGTGTAACTTGTGAGTGTTTGTGCATGTGTACGTGTGTAAATGACTTCATTTGAGTGACGAATGCAGGCCTTAACCTCTCCAGTGATAAGCGGTCACACTGAGAGTGTAATGGAGGCCTGCTGAGATTTGGGGTTTTGCCTATTGTCATTCTAACCTCAGGTCAGAGTCCCCCTCTCATAGTCTCAACTGATTTACTTCAGCACACAGGAGACATTTGATCTAGCTCTGAAACAGTAAACCAACCTGACACTGCAAGACTTAAACATATTGGCTCAACAAATAGAACTTAAACAGACAATAATAGCATGTCAGTCAGAATGTATCTGGCTGTTTCCTCTTTGTTGTGAGTTGTCTCATGTTAGGGCCTGCAGGGCAAGCTGGGTTTTAAGCTGAGAGAAAGAGGGATGGGGGTACTAATACCTTCCTGATTCACTTAAGGTAGTAAACAAAAGCTCACTGAGACCCCAGACAGACTGGTGTTTAACAGGTTCAACAGAAGGACGCCACTCTTCATGACACTCAATGCACCTGATATCATATCGAAAAATTGTTAGTTTAATGGACTGAAATAGTCATTCAAGATATCGCCTGTTCTAATTCTTTCATCTCAGTATCGAAAAATGACGACAGCATCAGTGTGTCTGAGACAAAACAGCAGACCAAGGACAGAGAGCATTTGGGAATGCTTTTTATGGTTTATTTTAATCTACTTAAATTGGAGTCCACAAAAGGAAGGACAGGGAACATTCAGAATTGATATTACACATTTATGTCTGACAGCCTACTTAGCTTTATTGGAAGCAGCCATTATGCTATAAATCTACCCGAGCTCTGAAAACCAGCACAGGTCCCAGCAATACTCTTGATTTTAAATCTTGAAATGAAAATCACCCCCGCTCTCTTGTTCTAGTTGTCAGACAAGCCGAGACAAATATCAGAAAATGGCTGCCTTCTTGACTGTCTTGCGGGTTAAATCTGAAATCCCCCCAACATTTTAATTTAAGGGTAGAATACATTAGACCCACAGCACTGACACGCTTCACATGCTGCCATCTGCCTCCAGTGGGAGGGGAGAAACGAGGATCTGAGGCAAACAGCAGTGAAGCCCACACCAGTCAAGCACACAAAGAAATGGACGTGTCAAATTATTAGGACATCCACAACTATCTTCTACTCTGCTACGCCTCTGTAATGTTGTTTACTTTTTTGTTGTTTGTGCATCAGATGACTGCTCCTAAACAATGACATTGTTAACGGTCTCCAAGAGGATAAGCATTCAAAACACATGTTGCCCAATTGTGGAGACAGTCTGTTTGTTTTTTTAACGCTTCCAATCTTTAAATGTGGTTCCTAGGTTATCACGGCACTGCAATCATGTCTATGAATAATAACCTTAGGTTTGCTCAGGGATCTGCTGTTAAAATATATGTTAAAATTAAAATTAAAATTTCTACAACAGGATCCCCTTTACATGTCACTGACCTAGTTGGGACAGTATGGGATTTTGGGTGTCCTAGTGGTCCTGTTAGTTTTGGTAAAGCAATGGGAGGTTGTGATACCCCTCTTTGTCTTTTGTCTTTTAGTAGACAATGACAGGATTACAGGCCCCAGCAAGAAAACTCCCATTCTTCCCAATGCTTCATCCATCCTCCTTCCAGCAAAACAATCTCCCTTACTGGGTCACCCCTCAGCATACTAATAAAACACTATCGTCAGACCACCAAGCCCCCACCTATACTCCTAATCCCCCCACGCACAGTATTACTGGTACCCCTCTTCTTCTTGCCCAGCGACCCCACCCCCCATTTTACAGCCTCCAATAAAATAGATGCATTCTTGCTGTTCCCTTCTCCCCGTAATACAAAGCAGTCTGGAGATAAACAGACTGAACACAGGGATGGGTTCTCTATTTGGGGTATGGTAACATCCACAGCTCCCTTAGCCAGTTTTTCATGAATACCAGTAAAACCTCCACATGTCTGTGTTATCAACATCTGCATGACACTCACCCTTATAGTTTGGATGAACACGAGGTGCATACACTCCAAATTTGATGAGGATGGGAACGTTGTAACCAAGTCGCACCCACTCCACCACATGTAAAGGGAAGAGGTTTGGAGTAGTGGCTTCTTTGGATGTGGGAGTGAGGCTGCAGCCCAGCTCTACAGAGCCCCCCTCTCTGGCACGAACCAACGATGACACAACTTGAGACACACCTGTACAGACAAGAGCACAATACCAAGATAAAGTGCAAGATTCACTGTGGACACAGGCTGATAGCAGAGAGGGTCATAAACAGTATGCATGAGAATAAACATCATAAATCATGTTCTATATAGGCCTGGGAAATATGAGCTGTTTAAAGAGAGCAATAGCTGCCAGAGAGGCCAAATTAACCTCTCTGGAATTCTCTGGTCATTCATTATTGTTCTCCAATGCTGAGGAAATTTCACAAACATTTGTGGTAATATATTTGGGGTCAGAAGAGGAAATTTACCCAAACAGGCAGCATGAGGTCAAGACACAGAAAAGTTAGTGGGAAATGGAGTGAGCAACAGTGGATCCATAAATGCTTTGTTGTACTAGACCTGAAATTCCCTACTGAATGTCCTCCCAGGATGTTCACCCTGCTGGGGCAACGGAGGGCATGTAAAACAATCATTTGCCATTTGGTGACAAGATCATATAGCTGCAAACGCACAGCAATCCCATTAGCGACACCTGGAGCAGTCTCTCCTCTCCCTTGCTGCCATGTGCTCACGTGGGCGTGAGCACAAGTGGGTGCCAGTGTTTGCTCTACTACTCATCTGGCCTGGTGATTACAATAATCTCAAAAGAGGAGGAGGGGTTGATACTCTGATGCAGGGCAGCAGGATCCTCTGTGGTCTCCAGCCGACCTTCCACCACCCCCTGGGGTCCACACATGGTCTGCGGACCAGCATAATCAATCTAACCCCCCTGCTCACCCCTACCCCACCAATACACAGACGCACACACAGAAGCGTGCCTTGGGTTGGGGGTAGCATAAATCTAGGATTGATCTAAATCCACAACCAGAGATATTATTTAAGTTGGATTTTGGCCCCATTCTCTGTTGCCCACCCCTGTTTTTACCCCTCCTCTTTACTCTCTCCAATGTAAGGAAAAGGGAACAGTGCCAAATTCATTATGGGCTTTCATTATGGCCTTGTTCACACTGTACTGAGGCAGCTAAACAGCGACATATGACAACAGCTTTGCAATGCTTTACCATAACAAGGGACATAGGTCTTATTGGTGTTGGTATAAAGTGAACTTCTGGTGAAATGACCGTCAAAAGAGAAAAAAAGGCTTTGCTACAAACTACAACAGCAAAGTCAGAAAGCCTTACAAAAAAGGTTTTGTTGAAATATATGACGTGAAGCAAGTGCACAAAGTGATTCAAGACATTTCAGTATCACTTATTCAGTTACAGAAAACATAAAATTGGTTTTAAATATGTTTGATGTAACATATAATACACACAAATTTCACAAATCATTTTCACAGAAATCAGTGAAATCAGAAATTTATTTAAACCCTAACACACCTAACTGTGTTAAATGTGTCACAGACACAGTAAAAATGCTACATCACATGGCGAAAGAGAACAACTCTGAAAGCTCATAAGGAGAAATGAATGATGGAAATGTATTGTAAATGTATGCAATAGATCCACCGCATTAGCATACTTACTTAGCAGACAGATGGCTACTAGAGTGATGACAGCCTGAAGCCACACTCTCTCCAGTCCCATGGCCGTATGTCAAACTTCTTTACACATCTCCCAACCTGAAAAATAGGACCACACATCCCGTTTACTCCCCAGCAGAATACTACTCTGCCATTCACAGAATCACCACTGCACAAGCACATCCCTCACATCCCCACTCAGACAAATGTAATCCCTCAAATTAACATCAACTCATAATCCAACAACTACACTACATTCCAAATGCTTCTTGGTTAAAAAAATAACTGTATTCTTTGAAAAGAGTTAATCCTCTGGAGAAGTGCACGTCTGAGCGGTGGTTGGATTTAATGCAAATCAAATATTCTGTCAAGAGCTGCACATGGACAGTAGGGCTGTTTAAAACTGAGTGTTTGAGTATCCATTTATCATTATATGCTCAGTAGGGTTGTAGCAATAAATGGGACTCCTACAGTGGATTAGAAAAAAAAAAGAAAAATCTCTTCAGTCTTCACTCTTTTGTGTGTCACTGCTAGCATTCAAAAAATGAGGTTAGAAAGCAATAGTAAATCAATGCATCATCTTGACAGTCACTGTAATAACATGGCAGCATGGCCAAGCAGAAATGCTATTATATAGTTCTATAAATGGATTAAAGTGGTCTCAGGTAATTTCTGACCATTCTAAAACCCAACAAACCTTGCCTTTGCTCCTGTCTGCACTACTGTTCTTCCAGCCCAGAATATATGACTTGTGGGAACAGACAAACTGGGCTGCACCCACAATGAACCAGTATATTACTACTACTACTAAGACTACAGAGGAAGCCCAGAGGGGGCTTTGTTTGCAGGTGCAGGAGTAGACAGGAGGCAACCAGGTTATTTCCTCAGGCAGCAGAGCAAAGCAAGGGGCCATTAAAACAATATGCACACAGAGAGAGCCCAAAAAGAGGCTCATGGTCTGATGAGTCAAAATTAGTAAAAAGCAGACTGCAGTTTGAAATTATTACTTACAGACCTGTAAGCAACCATCATCTACATCTAATAATTAACTTACAAAGAAAGAATAAAGTGGATTACAGCTCCCATTTGACACTGAGGGTATGCACCATAGCTGTACTTGTGCATGTGAGAGGTATAAGGGGTTTACTTCTACACGCTAATCTCCTAACAAGGGTAACGTGAGGAAAAGTGGACATAATTAACATCCTCTTGCAACAGTATTTAGAGACAATGACATGACAGAATGTTGCTGAACGTCCTTCCTTAACTTGTCAACATGTAGCGAAAATGGGCCAGACATCCCCAGTGAAACCGACAGAACTTTCCACTCTCACAAAGAGATTTGTGTGATTTTTTTTAAAGATGATAACACAAAAAACCTCAACGCTCATGTGATTCTGGCACGAAAAATATCTGATGACGAATGAATGCCACAGTCACACTGTGACTTTAAAAAGGCATGCATGAAAGAAAGAAATGTGAAAGAAATTAGGAAATAAAAGTCAATTTCTGCTTTAGCACAAGGCATAGCTCTGTAACGTGTAGAGATAACTGCTGACTGGTGCAATGTTTGGATTTCAATGACACAAATTGCTTTGGATCTAGTCATGGCTTTGCCCTCTGGATAGAACATTTCTAACACCTAGACTAATCCTGCCCTGCTGCTTTGAGTGTTAATAGTGTAATTCAATTAGAGACCAAACTGGTGAGACAAATCAAGGACACTGTCATCTGGATGTGTAGTGATCAGTCACTGGTAAATCAAGTCAGTCAATACATCAGACACCTGAGATTCCAGTCTCTACTGACGGAGATGACACAAGGGCCAACTAGCAGTTTGTGTTTTCCACATTTTATGGAGGACTGGTGCCACAGCCAAGAAAGTGCAACATTGTATCATGCACTTCTCTACTACCTATAAAATCTACCTATGTAGACACTGGTTTCCTTATCTCTACTCCACCCAAATACAAAAAAGAAGTTTTCCAGGGTCAAAGACTAAATGGATGGATAAATTAACCAAAAGTAAGAAGCTGATTCCAAGCAGTCAGCTGCAGCAGCTGGCAGGCCTGATCTCTCCATATGCAACTCTTCAGTATCACTTTGGAATGAGCAGGAGGAATTAATTGAATAATGCAAAAGTTAGCATTATTGACCTACACTATGCAGAAGAACATTTACTGGTGGTGTTTTCTCATTATCTAAGGAGAATCACCACTGATGCCTTCGACAGAGAGACAAGCCTGATAATCAGTTGCATTACTCTCTTAATAATCCTTGTTAATCCTGACAGAGACTGCACCTGCAGAGCAAACCAGCTGGTAGGAAGAAGTACGAGTGATTCATGAGCAAAAACTTTGTTCATTCCAAAACAAAGACTACAGTGTTTCACAAATTGTACGTGTTAATCACATCCATTAACCTAAGAATAGACTGTAAATTACCAATCCAAATATGACTGGTTCAACCAGCCTGCACAGCACAACAATCAATTTGTGGACTGTGTCCCTGGCACTGCAACCCCATTTAGAAAATGTATTGACTTTTGCTTTATAAAAGGAAATGAACTGGGCACACAATGGGCACAGAAGTGGAGCCCTAGTCTCGTGATGGGAAAAGCCCGCTGTATATGGATTAACACAGTGATTAGCACAGTGATCATTACCTAACGGGGTGCCACACGCAATAACAATATTGACTAATGAGTAGCAATTGTATTTTTTTATTTAATCACAAAGAGAAGTTTCTCTCTGCAATCTTGTAGGAAGACGTTTTTGCGTGCTGCAATGTAGTAAATCATCTACAGTATGTGCTTGGACCATCAGTGGAGCAACTACATGTTTTGTCTTCCCATAATGATTTTAAATAGCTCAGAGGTCTCAGGGGAGCAGAAAATGACAAATGACAAAGTCAAGTGAAAGCTAAGCAGCTAACATCCTTCTTATAACTCCTGAGGCTTTGTCCTTCCCTGCCCCCAACTCTCAGGCACAGGTCAGTCCCATAAAGCTACTTTAAAGACACGACACTGAGATGAACCGGGGGTCAAAAGCCAAAGGTAGCAAACTCGGGAGCGGTAGTCCATTGTTGAAGCACGACAGTGGATTTATTTTTAAACACAAAGCTCAATAAGTCACAATCTTAGGGGACCGCAACGGACCGCAAACGTATTTACAATATTTCAAAAATATTTACTGATATGGTTCAAGTCATTAAATTATTCATTATAGCTGTACAGCTAACCAGATGTGATGGTGTTATTTAAACTGGACTCCACTGATGAGACATACAAATGCATTCTTATGCACATTCCTTTACAGCTCCTTTATTGCGTTACTGACTTTAACTATGAAGGACCCTCTCCTAACCACTAATAACAATATGGTAATTTGAAGTAGCCGCTTTGAACTAATAATTACTTTCTAAATCTAATCAATTTCCTCCTGCATGACAGCATGCCAACAGGGCCCAGATGGCTGCATTGTGTTTTGACTAGCGCAGTATCAGAATGAATTATGTGGGAAGTTACAATATAAAATGACACCAGAGCTGGTACCTGACAGATTGACCTGGAGAGCATGAATGATATGCTGAACACTGATTTCAAGGACTCTTGCGGGTTTTAAGCGGAAAAAAAGGAAAGAAATATTTCTCACTGGCGTACCCTTTGTTGGTTTAACAACAAAAAACTAAAACCCAACTCAAATAATTTACAGCCTACAACCTGAAGAATGAAGGAAGCTTATATTCATGAAAGTGACCGTACACATAAAATATAATGGCCCAACACAAGGAATACGATTTCCTGAGTAATGCCTGCATCTATGCACCAATCAATGTTGTAAAGCAAAACAAAATCAGAGAAACATAAACACTGAGTGCATAAAAGAACAAGAAGCCTGCATACCTCTGCACAAAACATTTAAAAATAGGATCTGTCAGCATGTTACACCAGGAATTATCTGTTTATTTCTGCACTCATACAGTGAATTCTGATTCCTATCACCATTCAGACCTGTAAAAAAAACAGGTGCATCTATTGTTTGACAGGGTGCCTGTGACAAACAGAGAGGAGGGAGCCATGAATAATAAAAATAAAAAATAGGACTATTTTGGCTGACTATAGTTTAACTATTTAAATCCAGTGAATTGAGTACAGTTGTGGGTCATTACAGTGCATTGAACCTATTCACTGTGGTTTATTTTGAGAAAAAAACGCATCCACTGGGATTACAAGTGATGCATGTGGTACAAAAACATAAACAATAGCTCAACATGTCATAGTATCACAAGCAGTGCTACTGTCCTAATGCAGCACAGTAAACACAGTACATGTGCATAATACCACAGCAGTATGACTCTGAAATGATATCATAGTGTTAAGATATATGGCAATGAGGTCACTGGTGAATCACACAGGCTCAATGTAAGAGTACACCAAGGATCTTACACAGGTTTCCACCCAGACAACAGACACACTGGGGTATTGGTCTATTACATTTAAAAACATTTAATATTTAACATGTACCATTTAATTTACCAACTACTAGAGGGTGTTGTTTTCTATGTGGGTGGTAGACAGGCATGTAGAGGATGCTTTGGCTCTGACTGCACAGCTGCTTACCTTGCTTTAGGTACTTTTCACTTCCAGCTCACAGTACAACCTTTCAATCCATTGGTGCTCCTCCTGTACACTGGTTTTGCAGACCAGAGGCTTTTTCCCTTCTCGTCAGAGAGGGGTCCAACTAAAACTGATTCGTCTTAAAAACAAAACACAGACGGGCATGAATAAAACGCAGGTGGTCTCATTATTTTGATCCGCGCGTGGATCAAAAGGAAAACCACATTAATCCTCGATCCGTAGGCAAAAGACGTCCTGAAAAATACTTTGCGGTTCTTGAATAAAATCCTTTCACCCGGATCACCATCGTGGGTCCGACATCAGTCAATTTAAAGTCCATTTAAAGTTCCCATGCCTTGGCTCTTATATCCGCAGTCTTCTTCCTGTGAACTTGTCCAAAGTATTTCTAATCCGCAGAGAGAGTTTCTACTTCACTTGACGGACACATGTGTGTAGAAGCGTCTGTTGGTTGACATTTAACATTACACAGGAGCAGGTTTCATCTGAGAGAGATCACGGTGCACGTTTCGCTCCAGCCCGCGGTCTCTACTCTCCCCGTGTCTCCCCTCCCACCACCATCATCATCATCATCATCATCATCATCTCCTACTACTACACCAGTCGCCACTTAAATCGTTGTCTGTAACGCCGACATAACCATGACACTTCCGGTCACACCTTTCAAGATAAAGCCCCCCGCTGAAGACCAAGGATATGATCCATTTTTTTACTAAGGCGTCAATTTGAGCTGAGCCTATCGATAAACAAGCATTTGTTTGACTTTCTATTTTATGTATTATTGACTCTACTGAATATGTTTTGAGTTTTGACCACTTGTCAAACAGTATAATCAATTTGAATATATTATCATGAGGCCTGGGCAGTTGTGATGCGCATTTTTACAGTTGTATGCCAGTTTATAAACATTAATGATATTTTTGTTGCATGAATTGAACTAAGTTAATCAATTAAAGTATTTAGAGAAAGGCAGTTAGAAATGTCCCATGTGTACACATAAATAGAAAAATAAAACTTACCAGTACTTGACTTTCTAATACTTTAGTTAAAGGGTCCTGGTATTGTGCATATTGAGTCACTGTTACTGGCGCTATGACAATGACTAAAGATTAAATTTTAAATATGTGAAGTTGACATCTTAACCCCTTTTTGGAGAGGAGTGCGGACTTTTGTTTTGAAGGTACGCGTATGGACTTCCTCTGCCTTGCCACCTGTCTGTGTGTGACTTGATGCTGGTGGTGTTTTAGCGCCTCAGACAAAAGCGTCTTGTCGTGGGAAAGACGTGGGGTTCGCAACAAAAGGCAAACACACACATATTAGGCCAACATTTGCTTCAGACCGTTTGGTATAGAATCCAGCTACTACCTAACATAAACAACCCCAAACTCCCTGTAAATACAGATTCAAATCCAGTATGGAAAAAGGAAAACGAGTGTGATACAGTTTGAATTATTTATTAGGGGTTTCAGCCCCACCCCATCACACTAACACACACACATTGCACCACCTGCCAAAGATCATTTTTCTACCAACGACAGTTAGTATCATTATACCTTATATACCGTAAAGCAACTAACCATCTTTTCCTTATGAATGCTAACTTTAATGATCTAACAGTGCCACGTTTGCACTGTTATTGTTCTATAACCTGTTGTAGTAGCCACTAAACAGTTTGTCAAAATGCATTAATGACTTTAACTGTTTAGGTAAAAGTGGAAAATGTACTAAATGGAGCTAATGCTCATTAGCTAACAGCTGCATCAAGCTAGCAAAACAAAAAATATCCAGAGCTAACAAGAGACCTATCATCCCCTCATAAAGTATTATTATGCTACTGATAGTACATTTCTTACCACAGGCCTAAACCAGTTAACAAAACAGATGTTGTATTTTGTTAACTGTTGGTTTAACCTATTTTGAAACTGTTTCTAAAAAAATGTTCATACCTTTTAATGACTGAATCATAATGTCCCTTGATTTTTGATAACCCCAAATCTCTCTGAAAAAAAGTTAATGCAGTTCCTGTGTTTCTCTATTTCTACTACGCCAATACTAATACTTCAAATTAATTTGGATAACCATTCAAATAAAATCATAAATATTACAAATAATTATTCCATTATCTTACCTCAAAGCCTCCTCTTTTGACGAGTCGTATGTTATTAAAAGGTGAGAAGAGCAACTGCATGTATGTATTAAGGTAAAAAATAAATTAATCTGACACATGTGAGCTGATGTGAATGTGGTCGCCTTGGGTCATTACATGAGACACGTTGCTGTGTCCTGTTTACCTCACTGTTTAAAATAGCCAATCCAATTATTTACTGAAGAACAGTCTGCATCACCACAGGGGGGCAGTATTAGTCCTAGACCTGCAGAGACTAATTGGTTCATGCCATTGTCCATTAAGAGTTAATGACTGACCACAGATTATTACTACAGAGTACATGAAGAAAATAAGATGTAGCATTACATACATTTATTAATAGTGAAGGTACGTCAACATCGGTTATACTCCATTATCGTACTATAAAAACCCTAAGTTAATATTAAGTATGTCTCTTAATAAATGTCTGATTGAGAGCTATTCTTTTAATGTGCAGCCGCATTTAATACAATTAAAATCAAAGGTCAGCAGAGAGCACACACGACCACACCTATCTGGATTGTTAAAATTACAGATCTTTGAGGTAATGAAAGCTTAAGGTTTGAGCAACTGTGTGTGCTTCCTGAGAAGGAAGCCAGTCTTAAGAAACAGTTTAAGGTAGAGTGTTTGATCTGATTCATGGTTCTTGGCTGACAAACAGGACACAAGCTACAATTACTGAAAACACCCACAATAGCAGCTGGTTGCCACACATTTGAAAGGATTTTACTGTAAGTGCACAGCCTTTGCTGGCAATGCCTCACACATGACATGATCCTGCAAAGGCAATGGAGTGGTAGTCCTGCAATTTATAGACTTTTTAAATTTTTTGTTGATGATAACACCAATAAGGAAAGTTTTCTGACACAGGTTAACAGGTTATCATCAGGCCTTAATTGCACATGTGCCTTATTCCTCACTGTCCGCCTTTGTTGTCACAGGCAAGGTGCACCATATGGAGATCAAAGGATCTGAATTAATCACTTGAAATCCTCAGAGAAACCACAAGTCTGCACGGTGAGGAAGAATTAACCCGACGGTAAGGCAAATTACTGTATCGAATGTTAATCATAGAATGTACCTTGCCTTGAAAATGCCTTTCATTAAAATAAAAAAAAATAATAATAATACAATAATAATAAAATGACTAATAAAAACATTTTTTTATTAACCAACTTATTTCACAAAACAAATACGCAATGAATCAATATCTGATATGGATATGGCTTGAACAGCAGACTGGCATTATCAGATTAGCATAATAATTCCAACAACAATTAGAACTAATTTTCTTTCAAAGAATCACTATCTCAAGTGCAGCACAAGCACTACTGAGCATGTCTGTATGTGAGTGCAGCAAGACTCTGACTGAAGCTACAGTGTGGGTCAGTCATCAAAGTCTGGGATATCATCATAGGAGTAACCTCGGTAGCCTTTCGATGCATAGAAAGCTATTCGTAAGTGATAAAATCCAGGCAGGAACACAAGGATCCCAATGATGAGGACAGGTACGGTTCGGTCTGAGTGCTGAAACAGGGGGACAACATTTCAGAAACATACTCAGTCAATATAAAGATACTATTTGTTCTCCTGATAAAAAAGCTCTAAACCTTGAAAAAGTACTCACAGTGACTCCAAAGTATCCAGCCAGGAGAAGGGAACCAATGATGATTAACAGAGAGCCAATTAAGAAGAGGACTGTGGCTAGTGCAATGGCTTTGTATGGGACTTTGGGTGGGCTCTTTTTGAACTGTAGATGAGGGGAAATATTTAATTAAAACACATCCCAGACACAGCAGCCTTTGTGAGGCACTGTCTGTTTTCTCACGTCTAATTTAGACAGGCAAAACTACCCTGACATAGGTCCATGATCAGTTATCGGATATATTTTTTTCTATCAAAAGGGGACTGACTTCATGAGAAATGAATCTGCTCATATACTATAATATGTCTCTAATTTGTTTTTTCATGAGTTTTGATATCAATCATAAGACATTAAGTTGGTTTTAAATAACAAAATCCATCTAAACTAGCATACATGAAAAGAGCAGTGTATTTATTGATTCTTTATGACCTGTGGACATTTAGCCATTAATGAAGTGTGCACAACAATCCACTTTGTGCACAGGCCGCTGATTGAATTGTCCCTACAGTTATTATTCTATGTGACAGTCTAATTTTCCACAAAGCAGCAGGAAATGTGAAAACACAATATGATTCATGCAACATTTAAATTATTCAATTCAGGGGCACTGTCTGCAAATGTATTTTTTGTGTATTTTGTCAATTTCACAGACAGTGATTATCGCTCAGATGAAAGAGACAACTTGGTATTAAGTCCTCATGACCGTTATAAGTGCTGAAAAGGTCAATTTTCTAGTCATGCCAGTTAATTACAAGTACATGAAAAAATGGCATTAGTGTGTAAGTCTGTACCAGCTCTTATAGTAATGATAAGAATGCTTGACGGAGTCACTGGGGTTATGCCATCTGGTTGACAAATTTAAAACAAAGTTTTATATTTCAGAAACATGAAGCATATATGTGGACATTTGTCAGATTCTATGACCTTAATGATGTTGCATGTTGGGAAATGTAGGTTTGATTGGACCTTAAACCTTCCCAATGCAATGATAGTGCGTCGACTGCCCATTCGTTTTAATTCCCAAGTGTCCAAGTGTTAAGTCAGTGCTATGCTAAGTTTAATGATTACTGGATGAACCACAGTTATACAAAATGTAAATCTATCTTATCTTATAATTCTGTAAACACCGACTGAGTTAGCCCTTAACTTTAAGCCCCCCCCATCAAAAAATTCCGTTGAGTTAGCAAGTTAGCGTGACACATTAACCATCCTGTCTTACCTGTAGGTCAATGTAGCCGTCATCGTCAGTGGCTAACCTGGAGTACCTCACTTTGCTGTTTGGAGTCCCATTGGAAACGACGCTTCGGGCGGGCATCTTATCCCTTAGCTGTTTGCTAACACTTTGTTTTCAGCGTTTCGACGTGGCAGTAGCAGCTACAGGAGCGTAGACACCACCGCCGCCATTATTATTAGTCTCCCCCAAAGGCTGTCAATGTCAAAGTGAGTCAAATATTACGCTACACCTCCAGCTATTGACTAACCTAGATCTTTCAGAGCTTATACTGCTGAGGATATGGAACTTCCTTGTTGTCAAACGACGTGTCTGCTTTGCGCTTGCGCACAACGAACCACGTCGTCGGATACAAATTATTCAGCGTTATTGCAAGATTACATTTAAAATGTGTCGTTAAAGACTAAAATTAAATCAGAGGCAATATTTAAATGAATTGTATTTTATCAGTCTACTTAATCCTCCTCTTGATCCTACTAGATCCATTCTTAAATGGTAATTTGCACGGCTCAGTATTGACCACAAGAGGGCGCAGTCGGATGTTATTAAAATGACCCGGTCGGAGTGAGCAGCACCGTCACTCCAGTGTTACGGTTCATCTCAGTCTGGATGCTCATTTCCTGAGCTCCTCTCTTAGGCCAACGTCATAATCACATCGCGTTTATGGCTAAGCTGCAGATTTTTGATACAATTTCACGTAACAGAAGCGACCACACACACACACACACACACACACACACAGAGAGAGAGAGAGAGAGCGTCTTCCAGCTAAAGTTGTTTTTATACACAGAGATTACATTTCTCTCATAGCTTCATAGAAATGTTCTGAAATGGAATTTGTGAGCTGCCCAAAATTTCAAATCACATACTATTGCACTGAAAATATCAATATCAAAGTAACACATAAATGCATATTTTTGATGTCCACTCTATGCCTTTATTTATGACTGTTTTTGAATAAAAAATAATTTCGACTATGGGAGAAGCTACTACAGTTATATTATCTACATTTGATGGTTTTCCTCCTTAAAACAGCACAAATAAAATTGTCATTACCATTTGGCTTCAATTGTTTGTGTGTACCGAATTGTCTCTGGCAGAGATTGTCATCTCTTGTCATCTCTGTTCATGCACAGCAATAACCTGGCCCTGAGACGACTGACCATGAAACAGACAAACACACAAAAAATAACATTTGCTAACAATTCCCCTGAAATGAATAATTTAAGCTGTTGTGGGAGGTACATTGTATTTTTTTCCCTTTTTTTTTCAGATTGTGTTTCTCACGTTCCCCTGCTAGTTTTGTGGAAAATTGGATTGTCACATAGACAAATATAGACTCTACTGTTGCCAGAATTCAGATAGCGACTGAGCCCTGAAGCTACACAACAGTGTGTTGCTGTGATTTGAGCTTTCTGGCAGATCTGTACACAATACATTCAAGGATAAATGTCCACAGGATGTAAACAATCTATAAATTCATTGCGCTTTTCACAGGCAATAATAATAGGGCAAATGCATATTCTTATGAGATATGCTCAAAGCATCAGTAAGGCGCTGCAGTTGCCATCAATGTACTCGGCAGAGAAAGAGTCTTTTAGTGATCATTAATATGCTTAGTGACCTTGACTGCAAGTTGCGTTACTGTAGTTTGGGGCTGTGTGTTGCTCTCTAGAGGGAAATAAACCCTCAAATCATTCATTTTCCTGTTGTTTCTCACTGCAAGCATGAATCACCGAGCAATATACTGTACTCTACTCTCTCTCTCTGTTCAATCTTCTGATGCATTATTACAAATATAGCCAAGTTACTGCAAAGAATAACCTCTATAAATCTATCCTTGGTTGAGTTATGGTAGATATTCTTTTTTTAAACAAGTAGATTTTGTCTTTGTTTGATTGTTTGCTTGTTTTATTTTATTTGATAGTGTCAGTGCTTGTATAATACAAAATACTGTCGATGAGCCAGTGATACTTCATTTAGTGGCTACTTTTCATTTGTTGTCCATACTCTGTTCTTTAGAGTAGGATAAGGTATCCTGAGAAGAAAAAAATTAAATGAGAAGAAAGATTTAAGACCTTTCCCGTATTATAAAGCTCTAAACATTAGTAGATAATACATACAGTACAGTAAACAGATAATCCATTCTCATCTCTCTAACTGTACAGCCAACCATCGATTCAAACACTACGCCCTGTGAAAAATAAATAAAACCTATGAAACACATTAAACCATTCAACAACCACACATATACACGTATACAACACACGCCAGTACATGCATGTAATTAAAACCTCAAAGATCATCAGCAAAATATATAAAATGAGGGAAATTTAGTGCCCTAAGGTGGCATTGAAGGGTTATTTTACAATGACATCAATAAAAGTGGTAAACCTTGCCCTTCATTTTATTAGCTATTGATTCCAGTTTCTTTACACATATCTCAAAGTGCTCAGCAGACACTGCGGTTATATCACTGGTACGTTATTTGTACGCCAAATTGTTCTCTCTTATCTGCATCTCCTCACTTGGATGTTCAATACCCACAATCAAGGTCACTGCACAGGCTGCTTACCCTTCCTCAGTCTGAATCGATGAAAACATGTGTTTCATTTATCTGACCTTGAAACAATCCTTAAAATCAGAAACCTGCACTTACTTAACATTAACGAATTCAAAATGGATGGGCTCAGAATGAGACCACTGATTAAGTAATCTATCTGAAAGCAACCCTGCCGTCCTTTTTGTTCATTTTCAAATATCATTTCATGCATCGTCTTGTTTTGGTTTTTTTTAGGATTTCCATAGGAAATAGTATTGATCCACTGATCTCACTCTGCCCACAATAATGCTGCTAAGTGTTCAATCAGATGATACATCTGACAGTCACTGGTTAGAGAGGGGCAGAGTATGTTGTTAATCCCTGCCACTAGACCATAAAGCCAGATCAACTGAACACATAGAGCCCTAAGGAGTGTGTGTGTGTGTGTGTGTGTGTGTGTGTGTGTGTGTGTGTGCTGAACAGTAAGAGAGCAGTATTTAGGCCATAATTAGAGTCCTGTTCAGAGTGGAGTTCTATCTGCTCAGATAATTAGCTCTGTGTTTGTTACAGCAATTGGAGATGGCAACAGAACAGGGGCCCATTAAAGGACGAAACTATTATACCACTTGAAAGTCATGCAATCTCCCCATGGCTCAGACTTATTACTTTTTAAAAAGCACAGGGTTGCAGATATGGTCACATATGGCGTGTGGGTGGTTCACAGGTGCTGCTGAACAATGAGCTTTTCCAATTTCGAAATAATCTTGCAAAGACAAACATAAAGAATAAAACGCATTATTTTTATGTTTGTTGAGCCACATGCGGCCGAAAGAAATGTTGTTTGGAGAGTCCGTGTTTTCCGTGTATGCTTGCTCATATATTGAACATTTGATGAAAAGTAATATAATGCAGGTGGAATGTGGGTGTGGATACGATACAGCAAGGTGGTTGCCTCTGCTGTTATAAATAGCCACGCTGGAGGCACAGCACAGAGGATGATAGTGCGGTTCAATTGGTTCATTACATTAGTCCAGACTGGAGCAATTCGAAATTGATTGGCATGAGATAAGTCGTTCTCTGACTTTTCACCTAAGGCCTTTAGCAGGTCAGAAGCATCACTGCACTGGAGCTCGCGTCTTCTCCCCTCCATCTTGATGGGTTTACTGTGGACAGATAAGAAAACGTGTCCAAAATAAAGAGACACTGAGGCAGTTTAAATGTGATACAGCCATACTTCATCTTCACAGCAATACATCATGCTAAGTACATCATGCTAATGTAACAAAATTACTTTTTAATTACCGACTCCATGTTTCATTGAACAATAACACTGACATTTGTAAATTCATGACCAAACTGCAGACAAGATGCAAAAGGATTTGTCAGCTTTGACTTATTCATTATCAGTCAGACAGAACACGAGTAGAAAACAAACATTAATGACAAAGTGATATAGTTCACCCACACCACTGTATACGTCATAGATGGGTGTACTGTGCAGCAGTACAGGCAGGTGGTCTTTTTAAACTGGATTTCAGGTGCGAGGCTCAGTGTAGCTGTGTGTGTTGTGTGTGGGTGGACAGTTGACTGCTGGGGGACACTGCCGAGGATGAGCTTCATGAACACCGTGACAAACTCTGTCACCTTTTATGTCAGCTCAGTTTATGAAAAGAAAAATAACAACCTCACTTTTGCTCAGTAGCGTCAAGGAAACGATTGCAACATGACACACACACAGAAACTGGAGTCGCCCTGTGAAAGGTGAAGGTTGTGAAATCGCCCTTCTTCCCGTACAGTGCTGCAGCTCTCTGCATTCAGCTTTTCTGACGACTGAAATCTGTGACTGTTGCTGCTTTTAAGCCTTTTTTCCCAGTCAGAACGACTGGAGAGAGAAAAACATCACTGGAATGCAACTGAAAGTGCCACCATTAGTCTTGATGCTTGGCTCATGTTTGTTGCCTTCATGATGGGAAATGTTTCTCCAGTGCAAAGATATTGATTTCAGTATCTTTCACACACAGCAGCCTGCCTCACTGCATGGACGCTTACACAGGTAATTGCTTTTCCAACAGGTCTGAGATAGAATGATGGACCCACACAAGATGCAAATACACAGGAATCAATAAGAACTGCAGGAGTATCATTTGCTACTTAATTGCATTGGTATTTTTTATTTTCTCTTTAATATTGTTTGACTTGTGCTAACTTGTTTTTTACGCATTTATAATTAACAATAATCAATCTCTTGTTGCAGCAGGTTCATATTTAGAAGGTCGTCTGTCAGCATCATTGCAAGGCATTTCTATATGCAGATTAATGAGCTATAACCGTAATCTGTAAAGGTTCGGATAAATATGTAACGTAAACTGCTGTAAAAGAAAATCGTCCATCACTGTGAGGCGGCGGCAGCAGCCACAGGTAAATCATTCATATAGATCCAACTGGAATAATAAAGAATAAACCAACCGGCTGAACTAACAGGGGAAAATAATCAGGCCACGAAAATCAATCTACTGTGCTTATTTATGTGTGCTTGTGGGAGTGCTGGTGTGCCTGTCTCTGCTTCATCTGTAACAGCTTAATTGAAAAAAAGCACAAGCACTATCATTCAATGATAAAATCCCAAATGAAACTGCAAAGCCCTGATTAAATGCCATTGACTGCACTTCAGGCCCAGACAAATGTGTATTGACCGAGCTGAGCAACAGATGGACCAGAGTGGTATAGGATATACAGTATAATACATATGTAACCTGCGTAATGTCTTTACCCGGGGTCTAAAATGACAAAAAAAAAACAGATCATTAAATATTCATCTAATCCAGAAAAATAAAATCACCCAACACAAGGAAATAATTAAAATACCTTATAAGATGTACTGTGATGCAACATATAACCTGAGGTTATTCAAAAAAAGCAACGTGACTCAGGCACACAGACTATTTTAAAACGAAAAGAGCAAAAGTCAGTGTCCTTCACTCATGGTGATCTGATCCTGCTGCTGTTTGACAGGTGGTGAGGTAAAGGCTCGGCACGACACGTTGCTGAATGAGAGCCACTTCTTGGCAGACAATGACTGGTTCTTGCGATGACGCACGGGGGGTGGTGGGGGTTGATGCTGAAGAGGGTGGTGGTGGTGATGTGAGCGCGAGGATTAGACGGTCGGTGTGGTAGGTGGGAGGGTGGGTGAGTTGGGGGTGTATAGTGGAGTGGAGTGGAGTGGGGGACCAGCAGTGAGTCTCCATCATGTGGAGAGACCTGGAGCACCTGCGGGTCGTGCGTCCGCGCCGGCAGCGACGAGGGCTCTCTGCGCCATGAGTGCACTTGGCTCTGCGCTCTGCGCCTCGCGGTGCCAGTCGCGCGGCCACCGCCGTCTCCAGACGCGGCTCCTGCGGGCGAAGCGCGAGCTCAAAGTTGGGTGAGTGTCGGAAATTAACCAGAGCTTGTAGAGTCGGATCACTGATTGTTCTCTCATATTACCACTGCGTCTCGTCATTGGCTGTCCATACTTACAATGCATATGTTTGGACGATTAATAACAACGAGGAATAATGACGAAATAGTAAAAGAATAAAGTTGATTTATTTGTGTTTGAGTTAAATTTCAGGCAGCGATCTATGAAGTTGTTAGGCAGTTGGTTTTTGGTGCGATAAATGAGCTCAGCTTGAATATGTAGTATTTTGTTTTCCAATATACGGAAGTTGCTTGTTTAGAATAATAACGCTGATCTATCAATGGGCTATTGGTCTAAGGCTGTCTCTGTAGTTTTAAACCTCTGATCGGCTTCTTAACCTTACAGCAATATAAAGGAGCCACCTTTTGACACGGTGACAGAGAAAAGCAGTATGATCTCTCCAGTGACACCTTTAGAGCTGCAGAGCTGAGCCAGAATGCACATTTACTCCCAGCCAATTAAAATAATTGTCCAAACCTCAGTGGCAGCTGCACATCAGACACATCCTGGCATTGTTGTGCGTCTGGCTGGAAAACAGCCAAACTCCATCTGCAGACTGTTCTGAATGTAACGGAGAGGACATCCGATGTTATAAAAATAGAGAGAAGATGAATTGCTGCTACTGCATGCCCTTGAGCAAGGCACCTAAGACCCCTGCTGCCCTTCTGTATGCCTGTCCCCACCCCCCGCTGTGGATGTATGACACTCTATGTGCATATTAAACAGAGAAGTGCTGGAAAAGAGCCGACCTAGCGTGCACCTGGATCATATTCATATTGCAGTTTAGTGACATCAACATGTCTCTTATCAGGGGCCCAAATGTAATAAGCTTGTCATTTTTCATTGATCTCAAAATTAAAGATTTTAATCAGAGGTTTAAGGTTTGGTGTTGTAGCAGAGTGTGAGCTGAACGTATCACTCGCATCAGATGTAATGAGTCGACTTGCAATACAGCAGACATTCCGTGTTCTTCGGAATACAGAAAGCCTGCTATTCATTATTATCTGGCACATTTTGACAGATAAAAATGAATATGATGATTAACAAGTCCCCGACTCTTTAATGTAATAGAGTCGCAAAGGAGCCACACATATCATGTCTTCAACTAACTGGCACAGAGGTAACTTTATCTTTTCCACAGTGGAAAATGATGATGATGTAATGAGTTTCCCGCAACGATCCTGTGGATAAACATGTAACTCTTGCTTTCATAATTACCTTAGAGGCATTAGCCCACCGCCTCGTCCCACTACTTGAGTGGGAGGAAAAGTACTTAGGTGCTACTTTATGATGGCTCCTTTACGCAGGCTTTGTCACAGCGTGCCAACACAGGAGCTAACCTGAGACAATGTATCAGACATGTTAAACAGCAGCATATCCAGCGTGGACCAGAGGTTTGTCAGCCTGGGGGCCTCAGAGGAAAAGGTCAGCTACTGGTTTATAGTGTGAAGCAATGGAGAAGAGGAGGTACCTGAACAGACTGCATAATGGCTTTGTCCGTATCATTGTCTGTACACAGCCTTAGATAGATAGATAGATAGATAGATAGATAGATAGATAGATAGATAGATAGATAGATAGATAGATAGATAGATAGATAGATAGATAGATAGATAGTAGATAGATAGATAGATAGATAGATAGATAGATAGATAGATAGATAGATAGATAGATAGTGCAACTTGAATTAACTTTTAATTCAGTCTTAAATAAAGCTGCTTAACAAAATCCGATAATCATCAACATGGACACAGACTAGTCCCATCCAATCTAAATTTAGTTGAGTAACATCCACATTACAAATGTCAGCAATCTGCACAGACGGGAATCATCTCACATCTGTCAAACTGAAGCAAAGCATTCAAAAACAAAACTAAATTAAATTAATTCTGTGCAACACATCCTGAGGGGGCAATTCGGGCTAAATTCATGGATGAAGGTTGCACAGTGACATCACTCAGAGATCCAACAGAGTAACGTCGTCTCTAATTAGTGCATCTTATTTATAAATAGATGGACACAATGAAGAGAGCCGAGTATAGTGGCTTGACAAATGATAGGGGAATAGTTTTGTTATTATCTGTGAGAGGTGGATGACAAGTCTATGTGCCACCTATGGATCTAGACCAGACAGACCATTGTCTGAACTGTTTTGACTAATTTGCATACTAGCTCTTCTTTGTTTAGTTTGTACAAAAAAAGTATAAATGATAGATATTTGTGTATTAAGCTGGAGGTAAATACTACAAACTCTATCTTGGCCAGGCCAGAGATTATCGAGGAGATACTGGTGGGCAGAATTTGTTATATCTTAAAGTGCTACAGGTTACTGCTGTGTTTGTTTTAATCCATTCTGATGTAAAGGTTCAATGTATGAGCACACAATTGATGTCTAAATGTAACTGTGTATTGTTTTGACCCCTAACAGTGTATAGGGCATAGTTTGATATTGATTTGTTTGGAGGGAGTTAAAGGTGCAGCAAGTGAGGATAATATTCAGCCCGCACATTGCACAGCTGAACGAACAGCTATTGTGTCCTGATGCCAGTGCAACAGACAACTGGTCGGGTGTCCTATCAGTTACTTTATTACACGACCCCACGTTGTGTTTAATCGATATGCGTAAGATGAGGCTGTGGTTGCATTGATCTGACGTCAGCTGTGGCTTAGACATCGTTTCTTGGCCATAGTCGGAATAGAGTTGAGCCCAGTTTACAGGGGGTGAAACACAGCAACGATGAAACAATAAACCAGACAAAGATAGATGCTTTTGAATGTGATGGATGTGCCAATTCTCTCAGATGCCTCTCTTTCTTTTCAAAGGCCCTGGATACTGTTGATGTGTCCTTCTTGCTGTGTCCAAGCTGAAATTACATCCTGGGGTCAACAGGAACAATTTGGATGCTGCCTACTGCCCAAATAATCCAACACATCCAGCTCTACTGAAAATGGACTTTGTGGATTTTTGGCCCAAGCTGCAGTTTTTGCTTCAGAGAACATGGAAAGATTTGTCTAGATATGTGTTTATCCCCTCTATAATGCAACAGTGCTCTTGTACCAGCTGCATAATAAGACTCAGTTATAGCATTTTCAAGATGGATTCCCTGATTTCAGCCCAGTAGATATTTATCTGCGTATATTACACTTCTCCCTCCGTCCATGTTTCGACTTGTATCCTGCAGTTTTGTTTTTCTTGATGCATCTGTAACGTAGTGGCTCATTTGGCAGGAGCATCATCATTCAAATTATGTTTTGACAAGACAGACCTAATACGATCATTACTCTAATGGCCTTTATGAGAATTCCCTGGTGTCCTTTTTGTGTAGTGGACTAGGTGTGTGATTCAGTCTACCTTAGCTGCACAGGACAGTGTCGAGCAACAGGCTGGAATAGGAACAGATGGTTCCTGTGCCGGACAACATGACCCCAGCTCCTCTGACACAGAACTGCTCCAACTGCAGTGAGTCCTTAGTGCCAGAGCTTAACCTGGTCAAGGCTGTGGGTCTGGGCTTGGTGCTTGGAGTCTTCATTGTGTTTGGGGTGTTGGGAAACATCCTGGTAATCCTCTCAGTGGTTTGCCATCGACACCTGCGGACAGTCACACATTATTTTATAGTGAATCTGGCAGTGGCAGATTTGCTCCTGAGCTCCACTGTGCTACCTTTCTCTGCCATCTTTGAGATCCTGGATCGCTGGGTGTTTGGACGGGTCTTCTGTAATGTTTGGGCAGCTGTGGATGTGCTCTGCTGCACGGCATCAATCATGAGCCTCTGTGTGATCTCTGTGGACCGCTACATTGGAGTGAGTTACCCTCTGCGGCACCCCGCTATAATGACCAAACGCAGGGCTCTGCTGGCACTGATGCTGCTGTGGGTGCTGTCTATCATCATATCTATCGGACCCTTGTTTGGCTGGAAAGAGCCTGCACCGGAGGATGACTCCATCTGCAAGATCACAGAGGAACCCGGCTATGCCATCTTCTCTGCCGTGGGCTCCTTCTACCTCCCTCTCACCATCATACTGGTCATGTACTGTCGGGTCTATGTGGTGGCTCACAGAGAGAGCCAGGGCCTGAGGGAGGGCCACAAGACAGAGAAGTCTGATTCGGAGCAGGTGATCCTCAGGATACACAGAGGCAACACTGCTGTGTCAGAGGATGAGGCGCTCCGCAACCGTACGCATTTTGCGCTGCGACTGCTCAAGTTCTCACGTGAGAAGAAAGCCGCCAAGACGCTGGGCATCGTGGTCGGCTGCTTCGTGTTATGCTGGCTTCCGTTTTTCCTGGTGCTGCCTATTGGTGAGTATGGCTATGCTAGAAAATCAACGCCTGTAATGGTGCTAAACTAGTTTCTAAAATTATCGCTTACAGCAGGAAAACAATAAGGAGTTATTAATAATGTTGGCGTCCTTAGTCCATTTCTTTCCATTAGATGAACCAAAGCAAGATAAGATAAGATAAGATAAGATAAGATAAGATAAGATAAGATAAGATAAGGTTCTGAATAATCCAGATCCCAAAAATGCAGAGACAACGTAAAAGGCAAAAGTAAAGTATTTAATTTCAATGTCCAAAAACCAAAGTACAACAAAAAGCGAATCTAAGCAAAAACATAGGCTGTAGAGCGATAATCAGGAAGTGTTGTGGTGAACACGAGAGACAGAGCTGGGCCTTCGGTGCAGCAACAAAGCACAGAACTAAACCAAAAACAGAAAAACACTCGATCAGTACACTGAGGTATAAACAAGAGAAACGATAGAAAACAGGCATAAGAATACTGTGTGGTAGGGAATAATCCAGCAGAGAAGTGAAGCCAGCCAGGTAAAGTGAGCTTGATTGCAGGATTGATTACAGGTGTGCCTCGTCAGCTGCCACCGGGAGGAGCCAGCCCCGCCTCCTGTCACACACGCACAGGAAATGACAGGGGAAGAGGGAAACAGCAAAACAAAACAGCAAAACAAAACAGCGAAAAACAAAGATAAGATAAGATAAGATAAGATAAGATCTCCAGTACTATAGTCCAGTGTCATATTGAATGAACAGATATCCAAGCATATTTCCCAAAATATAACACTTTACAAATAAAGATGGTATGCACTCACTCATTTAAGTGAGAAAGCCATTTAACTTCTCAGTGAATTCACTCGAGGTCCATTTATCAACCTGTGCTGCTGCCAGGCTTTTAAGTGCAGGCTTATTGAGGAGTTTGGTGAATTTAATTGAATCGCTGCTCTGTGGGAGCGCACTGAAGTTACTACCATTCAGACACTGAGTGGCCTCTCCAGCAGCGCATAGTAAATGCTTTGACTCGGTCAGATAGACGTTCTATAAATAGGCTCAACAAATCTCCACGGGTTGTGACAGGCTCCACCGCCTTTCTGTCTGTGTAAACAAAAGCACAGCACTTCAGACTAATATATATTTGAAGACACTAAACGAAGTATGAAGCTGTCTCTCACCTCCCTCCGATGTCCCCTGGGTCTGTGACTCACTATATCACAGCGTCTGTCAGATAACACCAGATAAACCATTGCATTAGTATCAGTCCTGATGAACACCCTGCCTGATGAAGCCAACCTGGAGGGAAATCGCACAGCTTCCCAGCATGCAACTGCTGTCAGATTGGAAGAATGTGAGAAGTGTGTGTGTGTGTGTGTGTGTGTGTGTGTGTGTGTGTGTAGGTGTGTGTGTGCGTGTGTGTGTGATATGGGTAAAACCTCAAAAATCCCCCAGTTGTTTTTATTTTTTCCATGCTCTCATGCTCGTAAATATAGCTGCTACCATTTGGCTGCGTACTTTCCTGACAGGGGGAAATGAGGAAAAGCTTCAGCTTACTAATGTCCCTTTACTAATGCTGGCGTCAGGCTGCATACCAGTGCCTCATAAGTCTGTGGACAGTGACAGACTAAGCTGTGAATCAGTGTTTTGATACGCATAGCGGTAAATGACATGATAAATTAGACGAACTTTAGTTTGTCGTCAGAGAAAAATTAACACTAGAAATATGATCATTTAAATTTTTATTGATTTTATTACATTTCCTTCATCATCAAGGAAAATCTGTGTCCAAATCTGTGATACAACAGTGGCTTTTCTCTGTCTTTATCACAGCACTGTATGTGATTGTAATATGAATATATGATCATATTTTGCTCCTTCTAGTCAGCTGCATTGTTTTTATGGTCCTTTTCCCCACTAGTTGTCTCTGCCTTGAACGCAGCATTTTATTCTTTTTGGTCAAGGTCTCATCTTGGCTACAGCAGCTGTGACAAACACATTTTGTTACAGATTGACTGTAGTGTTTTTGTTTTTTTTTTAATTCTGGTTTATTTGAGAGACACAAAAACCTGAGTTATACAGTTTTTATATGACAACAGCCATCGGTGCTTCTGGACAGTAATTACATTCATGTAGCAGCTGCAGTGCCTTTTTTTCAGTTCAGAAAGTGAATCTATCAAGGACATCTGCAATAATCAAGCAGTTCTTCGAGGCACAGCTGGGAATAAAACATATGAGCACAAAATGATTTGTTCTCTATACAGCTCTGTCTCATAGTCACATGTTCCAGAAGCCCGCCTTCTTCAACAGCTCATCCAATAAAGTATTTCACAAGGCATCCCCTTCCCATCTACCTCTGAAGATAGATGATAGCCTCGATAGATGTGCTGTGATGCGCCACACAAGAACTCAGCCATTTAATTATTTTAATGTTTCACCGGCAGCCAGAGGATACGCGAAGAGCTGCAACAGGCCCGCAAGTAATGTGTCCATCAAGCCATTTTCCCTTCATCAAGGATCCCACTCACACACGCTGCAGCAGATGCTTCCTTGAATCTCAAGTAGCACAATTTATGTTGGCAATTTTAATAAAAACCCTTAACCTTGGTTATAAGTACCAGATAGAACAATTAAAAACAAATTGTCTTAAGTGGATGTAATTAAGCGCAACTACAGTATTTCTGTCAGTCGTCACAGACCCTGTTTACTTCATATAAACACACACTTTGAGGGGATCAGACACAAGAATTAATTAATAAATTAAATCTTAATCTGCAGCTGGTTTCTAGCAGCTTCAATATATCTAAAAACCTCTTATTGGATAATTAGCATCACAGCAGCTCTAAGATTTGCCACATATTCCTCTATGTGAAATAGTTTAACATCCACATGATGGATTGAAACAAACGATCACACAGACCCTTGTGTTTTCCACAGGATGAGTTTTTCATTTTTTATTCAGCACCACTATTAGAGAAATGCGCTCTGTGCACTTTTCATTTAGAGCTATAAACATGCCAGGCTTGTCCTATACTTTATATAGACCTGGCAGCCTCAGCTGTAGACTGCTTTGTGTTTATTGTTAATGGTAACCAATATTAGCATGCCAACACGCGAAGAGGATCAGCACGGTAAATATGATCTGGCAAATGTTTGCATGTTAACCTGCTGATGATTATGCCTCTGTGTCTCTGACGTTTCCACAGGTTCAATCTTCCCTCAGCACAGACCATCTGACACTGTGTTCAAGATCACCTTCTGGCTCGGTTACTTCAACAGCTGCATCAACCCCATCATCTACCCGTGTTCCAACCAGGAGTTTAAGAAGGCCTTCCAGAGTTTACTCGGAGTCCACTGTTTACGGACGCCTCCCAGACCAAACCATCGGCATCTGAGTCAGAGTCAAGTGCAAAGTCACAGCAAGTCCCTCACCCTGGACGTGGACAACAGGGGGGCTTCCTGTCGTCTCAGCACCTCCTCCTCTATATCCAGAACCCCCTCCTTCAGGGACAGCAGGGATTGGAGGGTCGTCTCTAGTGGCCCAGCAAATGAAACTGGACCAGCCGAGACAAGCAGGGCTAAAGTAGCCAAACTCTGCAGTAAACGCTTCCACCAAACATGCTGTTGTGTTCTCGGCGGTGGGACTTCCCCACAAGAGTCGAACTGCACGCAACCCCCGTCTGTCGGAAAGCTTCCCACCATTAAAATCCACCAACTGTCCCTGTCGGAAAAAGGCGAGCCTGTGTAATCCTTCATCTATTAGTCATGACTCTCCATCGGAGGTCACCAAATGAGAAATGTGTTCCCTTTTGCCCAGTGACCATCAGAGAGATGAGGTGTGTCGGAATCGCTGCTTCATTATTTCATTTCGAAACATCTCTGTCTCTGACGACATCATTCTGCGATTTCTGCTCGATGTAAGATCTTCAGAATCCTCCAAAGAAATACCACAACTGTACATTAGCCCTTCACGGAAAAGCCTCGTTAGCCTTCTAAAAACAAACTACTGCCAAACACAGCCATAATTACACCTTTTTAAATCATAAACATAAAGCCAATTTCTATCTAGTTTTGGAAAAGCTTAGAAACAGACCTACTAAACACCCCCTGTGGGACCATGTGAGGATCCATAAAGTAGAAAGCTGTGGGTCCTCAATTTTTTTCATATGCTTACATATTTTATATTAAATAAAATAAATTTAAATGTGAAAAAGTTTATATATATAAACTTTATATATATATGTATATATATATATATATATATATATAGTGCATGATTTCAACAAATGTTTTCAGAAAGCCAGTCAGTGTTGCCCTGAGTGTCTCCAAAGTTTGCCTAATGCTGTTCCAGTTGTCGAAATGTTGGTTGTGTACTGCTCTGTTTACACAGTGAAAACCAAGGGAGGTTGCATACTTCCATGTCACAGTACAATAAATTTGTATGGCATATTCCTAACAAGGGACATTTTTGGACTCTTGTTGATGTCAGATTTTTTGGCGTAGGGGGTGGCAGTGATTTACTAAATCTAAAAACGATTTAATCTATCCACCTTCCCACAACTGTGTCTAACTCTAAGCAGTTCCATATGGATGTCTTTGTGGAATTTGAACTGACCTGTGGTTGCTGACCTCAATGCTGACCATCCCCCAAGCCTCTAAAAAAAACTCCTCTAGAGATTAAAGATGTCGAGTTCTTTCTTTCTTCAGATGAGAGTCTTTGTCTTGGCCTGCTTGAGATCCTCTGTGAGCGTGTTCACGGGGAAATACTGAAAGTGTTTACTCTGAGTCGAGGACTGCAGAGTGTCTCTTTGTGCGTGCGGCGGCGTCAAAGGGCAAGAGGACAACCTCTGCCAGCAGAATCGATTTATTTTCTCCTGGCTACTACGCCCTCCGCAGCACCAAATGCACTTCCTCTTTGAGTCTGAGACCAGAGACACAGTCAACATCATTAAACCAACATCCTCCTCGGCACATTAAGTTCAGTGGTAGAAGTGGAGTTGACAGCTCCCCCACGGGGAAGGGACCCAGCAATGCTTTGCCTGCGTCCACGTCATCATTGACTAGTGGCTCTGTGACCCTGTAAATCTCTCCATCTCTGCACAGATGCCATTTGGAAAGGGGCTGTCCACTGCAGCAATAAACTACAGATGGCACAGATAACCTAATCGACGCATCCCTCTATTGTCTGTGTTGTCTGTGCTCACCCATCCGTCATTTGACTGCCTATACTCACAGGCCACAAATACCTTTATACCACAATGCTTTATAGCGATACAGTATATCATTTTCCAAATGCGATAGCTGTAATGAATGCCATAATTAGATCTGCAGCCTTGTGGGAGTCAGATATAGCCGGGCAGATCAAAAACACCTCTCCTGCATTTCATCAGTGTTCCCTGATTTTAGCCAGCTGGCTAATTTGATGTATTCATGATGTAATTATTGATCAGTGTACAATCAATACCTTCACAGTATTATTTTGTGGTGCGTGTGCTCTGGCAGATTTAAATACTGAACCCATAACCCATAACTGATTCTCTGCAGGTACATTTGATCCTAAATAGATACAGTCCTTAATTAATGTACACGGTGATATTTGTGAGATGACAGAAGATCCCGGAAAGGGATTTTGTTCACACTGACGTGTGTCTGTGTTGCAGTGGATTAAAAATATAGCACTGCTAGTGACTCATATTTGCACTCTTCCCTAAAGACAAGTATAATTTTGTAAAGTCATCTAAAGGCTTTGTTTTTTCACCTCTCTCTTTATAGAGCTCTCGTCAGTGGTAGACAATGTTGACATTATAGGGTGCCCCCTCACTGGTTTAATCAATGCACTCATTATATTAAGGCCTAATTGTACAACTGTCAAAGAGCCAAGGAAGCTTTGTGCCAATTAATAACACAAATTCTGTTAATGCGCCCCTTCGCTGTGATGGAGCCATTCTCCCGTTCAGTTCATTCTACTGGAGCTGAGATGAAATAACTAAATGCTGCTGTGAGGCTGAGGCTGCGCAGCATGACTCTGCATCTCCACCTACTGTCCAACTGGCTCTAAGCTTTTTCTCCACCATCTGCTCGGATGTGGTGTGACTCAGCTACACAGTCACATTTTAATATGACAAACACTTGACTGAGTTGTTTGGAGAAGAAGTTTCCATAGCTTTTTAAGGTTTCTGGCAAACCAGTACTGATTATACATACTATACTATTATGAAATTGAAATTAAATTAAAAACCACTTATAATAAAACAAATCTTGCCTCTGTTACCCATAATGATATCCATATTACTGTTTTTTTCTAGGAATGTTTTTGATAACACTGTCAATTGAAGGATAAAAAGTAAAAAGAATCAGACAGGTTTAGGTTTTTCTATTATATTTATCCACCGAAGTCAACACAGATAGGGTCAAATGCTGACGGGAACAATGAATTCCCGCAAACCCCTGGTAACCTACAAAACATACGTGACCCAGAGAGTATCACATTTGCTGGGGTGGGCAACAACAGTGCTCAACATTACAACTCAATAACCATTACCAAGAAACGTCCCCGAATCACTTAACGTTAGAGCTTGGTTTACAGAACCTACACATGACAAGGCAATGAGTTAAAAATAATCCAGTTTTACAGTGCGGTTGAACAGTGCAATGTCACAGACGACCTGCTGTGGTCTGTCAAATACAGTTACTACCGAGGGAATCTTGTATCGACGATGTTGGGGAGACAGAGAGGTAAAGGAAGAACAACTGGTTATCTGGTGATTCATTCACAACACTAACACCGAGTACAGTGGACACATCATCAGCACACTGTGAGGGATTTCATAAACATACTGAAGCATTTTTCATCAGGTCTCAAAGATCATAGTTCCACCTCTTCTAAGAGCCTTCATACATACAGTGTGTTATCAATATCTTACAGAATACGCAAGCAAGTAGTTCAACAAATATCCTAAAACATACAGACAGATCCATAACAACTAAAAAACTGCAAGCTCACATACAGGTTTAACTTTCGGATTGTTACGAGTGCAAAATAAATTGTGTCAAAACTGGGAAAGTGGTGACTCTACCCTGGCTGCTGATACTACAAAGCTAACATGACTGTTGTGTGGATGTGGACATCATTTGCACATATACAGCAATGGTCATATAGCACCAGGTGCAGAGAGGATGTCAGCAAACCTCCCATCAAGCTTCTTTAAGTCTTTATTTGCAACAATATACACTGGTCTGATTACTGGAAGCTTCCTCTGACAACCGTTTTATACACATTAGGGAAAAAAGATGACAAAGTATTATGTACCAGCCAATACTTCCCCAGGGTGGTCAAATTAAACGAGTGGTTCAACTCTAAAATACCCTTTCTCTTCCTTCCAGTGCAGTCTTCGCTTTCTAAGAAAAAATATAAAAACATACATAAATAAAGAAAGTGCAACTATAACACAAGAGGAAGACCAAAGTGAATTGTTCAGCTTAAACTGTAGACTTTGGGTAAATCAAAATGCTAAAAAAAATTTAAATCATGCACAGTTAGTATTTTGAGATTTTTTTTGTTAGTTTTTGTATTCAACAGCAACATTACAATATAGCACTGTTACAACATGGACAGCGGAGGCTTTACTTTCAAATTAAGGTGGAAGAGTAACACGACCACTGTCACATTCTAATAAAGAAACAGTGCAAGAAGACAAGGTGTAAACAACTGTTGTTCTAAAAAAACGCCCCCTCGTAACACTGAATTCTTCTAAGGCCTAATTCTCAGTCAAAGGAGCAAATTAACAGCTCAAATGTAATGTACAGCAAAAATTATATAAAAATGTAAACAAATGTAAACAAATTACGTTCATTAATAATCAAACAGGGATTAAAAACAGCAAAACAACTGTTTCAATTCACTCGATCCTTCCTTGAAGACAGTGGAATATGGCAAGAAACAAAATGGAACAGTGCTTTCTTTTTTTGTATGACATTGTGGTAGTGAGTGAACGATGGATGGAGTGCAGGGGGAGTCAGATGTGACTAGTTGTCATGTGACAGCAGTAAGAGGGACCCCAGCTCCCATGTGTGCCCTGCAACCCCACTCAGCTGGGAGATGATTAGCCGAGGCTGGTGATGTTGGCTTTGCCACCAGGTGGAGCCACGATGCGCTGAGTGGTGCGACGAGGAACATTGTCATCAATTTGGGCGCCTAAAAAAGGTAAAGTATGAAAACCTCTTCATGACCGAAGATAAGTGTCAGGTATAGAACATGTGCTTCGACTTAACTCACCAGACAAGCTGAAGCCAGACTGGTGAAGGTTGCGCACTGGCTGCGGAGGAAATTGCTGCATCTGCTGCTGCTGCTGCTTGGTAGGGGAAGTCTTCACTGAGGAGACTGTAGACATCACCTTGGGAGTCACAGTCACCTCACACACCGGGCCATCATACTGGCCCCTGGGAACTCCACGCAGCTCTGTGAGCTATAGACGCAGGCATATTCATTAACTGTTTGCTTTAACACCTACCTATTCTTAAAGAATACAGTTAACCCTAAATCTTCCTCGCTCACCCTGCTGCGAGCCTTTATCCTCTTGTACACATGGTCAGGGAAGGGTTTACGGCTGATGTAGCGCCCGCAGCCCTCGGTGGTGTGAAGGCTGCCCTCCTCCAACACAACCTTGCCCTGGCTGATCACCACTCCTGGACCCCCCCGCACTTCTGTGCCCTCAAAGATGTTATACTCCACAGCCTGGGAGAAGAGATATGGTGAAGAGATGACTAAAACATTACTCAGTCAAAGGAGGGAATATTGTGTATTCTGTCAATTTGTGTGGTTGTATACCCAGACATTTTTTCTACATATATTTTGATAAATAATTTTGCTATACAACAAAGACAAATGACAATACTTATTCTCATTTGATAATCATGTAACAACACATCGCTAAATTGTTTTACCTCCTCTAACATGATACCGTCCATTTTGATTTGTATTAAACAAGTGCGCCATGCATTATATAACATAGAATACAATTAGACCCATTACAATTATACTATTTTGATGGTGATATAAGACATTGTGGATAAAAGTCAGGTTAGACAACATAACCATCTGACCAGGTTATGGGTCTTTGCCGAGATGATCTTAGTGACATCTGGGTCCCACAACACAAGGTCAGCGTCAGACCCCACAGCGATGCGGCCCTTGCGGGGGTACAGGTTGAAGATTTTGGCTGCGTTTGTGCTGGTCACTGCCACAAACTGATTTTCATCCATCTTGCCGGTCACCTTTTGGGACAGGACAGAGCATCATATGCTGGCTCTAAGCATACACAAAGGTATGGCATACACAAGGGCATTCATAACAGGAATTTTTCAGTGTATGTGAAACATGCTCACCACACATTTGTCCCAGATTAAAGACATCCTCTCCTCAGTGCCATTGGTGCCCTCTGGGATGAGGGTGAAGTCATCTTTTCCTACTGCACGCTGAGAAGTCTGGAAAGTGCAGTGTGCACTGCCAGTGACCTGCAAGTCCCCACTGGATAAAATAGAAGACAAGAAAACAAAAGATTTACTTAATATGTGAGGTAAGTCTCATCTTTGACCCATTACTCATGAAAGAAAAACAATGACATTTATTTGTAAAGTAAAAGTCACTCCAGTGTCCCTCCTCTACTAAGGACATCTCATGATCTAATCTAATCTAATCACATAAAGTGGTATTGCTGAGGAAAAATAAAATGTTTCACACAGCAACAACACATGTTAAACTTTGTTCCTGCCACTTTAGGTCCTGGCTCACAGCACCTACCATGACAACAGGGAGTTGAGGTAGTCAGGGGTAGTGGGATCAGGGCTTAGGGGCGGAGAAGTGACAAAGGCTGCTGCCTTGGCCCAGTTCTTACTCCAGTAATGGGTACCATCCGTGCCCAAACTGGCAGATATAGGCTCTCCATAAACCACAGCACCTAGCAGAGCAGACAGTCTGACGTCAGTGTGAGATATTAGTCTGTCCGGTAAGTAAAAATATCCTGTGTCTTGGCAGAGAAAGGTTCATAGTGTCTCTTCCTACCCCTTTTTCTGGCAAGAGCAATGACATCAGCAGCACTCTTGCTCATAACCTTAGTGATGTACAGAGGACAGTTGGTCTGATTGGCTATAGTGACAGAGCGATTGACTGCCTCAGCCTCCACCTGCAGACAAAGAAAATCAAACTCATCATCATACCAGTCGTCAGAGATCACCTTTAACCTTGCCTGTGCTTTTCATTCTGGGTGATTCATCCTGGTTCAGAGGTACGGCATTACATCTTTTGGCTACAAATACTGAGAAACCACTCCTCCGTCTCACCTCCTCTGGGCGGCTAAGCACATGACCTTCAGGGCCAGTGATCCCCAGTTCTAGAATACGTCTCTGCTCCTAAAGCAACCATATGAAATCATTATGATTAAATAGAAACAAGTCTTTACAGCAACAACTTGACTAACTTTGTCAATCGTTTCAGTACCTCTGCAACTATGTCTCCATTCTCAGCATGCACCTGTGCAATGGCTCCAAGATCTCTGATGACGCTGAACACCTCATATATCTAAAGCAAAATAACAAACACTCATTAGCTCAAGGTCAGGTTCCCACCCCTCAGACATTTAACAGCCGAGAAAACATATGCACTGACTCAGTGGATGATTCAGCAGACATCCCATTAGTGTTGAGCAGAAGCAGAGCATACCTGAGAGTCAGAAAGTTGGAAAACATCCTTATAAGCCAAATAGACCAGGAAAGAGTTGACACCTGAAGATAGAAAACTTATGAGAGAAAACAGCCAAAGGTGGAGTAAAGAGAGGGAAACGAGGGAAATCCCAGAGCGAAGGAAAAGAATAAAATTAAAAGAATAAAAATTACAAAGAAGAAATATCAAGTTACTGTTAAGGCACTGTTTTTTCACTCAGTGATTTTCTTCCAAATGCAGAGTCAGTAAAACATATTTTACTGAAACACTGACTGTAACAGAAAACCTGGCAGGTAAGTCGCTGATTTTAAATTTTGCAAAGAGACGACTGCTGTTGACTACATACCATGATCCTTCACTAGAGTCTCCATCTCTTCCTGAGTGCCTTTGTTCCACTCAGTGATGTCCACATGCAGAGAGTAGTCACAGCAGGACTTGCTGTCAGCCCACTCCCTCCACTGTTTGAAAGCAGCAACCAGGCTGACACCCACCTCTGGCACCACATGGTCAACTAAACAACAGGAACAAACATGTTAGATTGAATTTGCATGAGCAGACAACATAATTAAATCATAGGCTCGACAGCATGTACATCTGCAGTGTTATGATCCCTGTGAGTGTTATTGTTCTCTACAACCTGTTGAAAATACATGTGGAACTCTCCCTGATATAATACGTACTGATCATGGTCGTTCCTCCAGCCAGGGCTGCCTTGGTGCCCTGGTAGAAGTCATCTGCCGCCACCATACCACGGTCAGGCATCTGGAATCGGGTGTGCACATCAATACCACCAGGCATCACCATTCTCCCATGAGCTTCAATTATCTTCACTCCACCAGGAACAATAAGGTTGTCTCCAATTTGCCTAAGGGGGAGACAAACATATACAACAGATACTTAAAAATCTACATCCAGTAATGAGACCTTTTCTGTCTTCCTGCCAATTGTCGTGTCACTGAAAATAGCCAGGATTCAAACGGGACTGGCACTGAAAAAAACTTAATCTTGACAGCTTATCTGTAGACTGAACTTACTTGATGACTCCATCTTCCATGTAGATATCGGCCAAGAAAGACTGATCATCATTCACTATCTTTGCTCCTTTGATGAGGAGACGATCACTCTGAAACAAGGAGAGTGATTCACGTCAGGCATAAAGCACAAAATAAGCTGATTGTCAGTTCCTGTAGACTGTGATATTTTGCAGGACAGGATAAAAAATAACTCAACTTTACCGATACAGTGGTTTGAGTCATCCTATATGAATTAATCACACGTAACAGACATGTCAGTTGAAGGGAAATGAGACAGTAAGAGCACTAATTACTAAGTCGCACAATCAGCTCCACCCGTATGGGATGAAAGAAGAGTGTAATCTGATGGCCTACTTCTACTGATGTCCCAGGGTCTCTGAGGACAGTATAGAGAAAAAATGAAGACAAAAGTAGATTAGTGTAAATCTTACAGGAGCAAACAGCACAAAAGTCAGTTTCCAGGAGCCGATCTGTGGGAGGACACAGACTGAGGGACTGCATTAGGTATACACTTCATGGCTGATTGCTCTGATCTCCCAGGCCATTACTCTCCTATAATGGGGTCAAATAACCTTTAGTCCACTCAGTACCCAAGGGTTCATTGACAATTATGCTGAGGCTGTCATATACCCCAGCTCATAGGTTTTAAATGTGCAGACATTAAACAAAATCTGCTGGCCCACACATGTCTCTACTGTAAAAATAGATCCTTTGATATCGATGATCTATCATTAATCTGAATTGATCACTAAGAACTGAGAGACATGATAAAGGGCTCAGTGTCGAGCAGCACAGGCTGTACTATAAATAGAAGAAGGTAAACCAGTCTTCTACAGGGCTGCAGCTATCTATTATTTCCATTATCGGTCGCTTTCAACAAATCAATTAATTGACTGACTGTTTCAATTCCAGTCTGACAAGACAAAAAATACCCTTTCAACAAAAACATCAGAACTTAAGAAGCCTGAAAAAGCCTCCTGGATAGGAGGTGAAATCATCACGAGTACTGCATCTACTACCAAGTCCAGTTATCTTTAATTCAGCTTTTATTTTGTTAACCATGAAATAATGAGACTCTTCACAAACAGGAAGGATGAAACAAGAACACCTGATGACGACATAAATCAAATATGAAACTTTTACGGCATCATCATGGTCAGTTTTAAGTCAATGTACAACTGCAAGTAGGGATAATTTCCACAATCATTTATTGTATTCTTTACTTTACTTTGGTTAAATGACCTATAAAAAACTATGTGTGCGCACAATACACTCCAACACACTTCACAAGACAGTCAGGTGATATTCAATTATCACACTGAAAGAAGATGCTATGATATGCTTCAGAAAACTGATTATAGCAGCAATACAACAGAGGCTTTACTCCTACCACTGTGTTCCTAATAGACAGTATTTCACAAAAAATACAGGATTAAACCAGACAAATCTGTCCAAGCTGCAGTACTGGGTGAGCTTTGCAGGGGGGGTGAAAAGAGACGATGACTGTGAAGGAACCTGACCCTGAATGTCTCACCTACAACCCTCAAGCCAGTGATACTGAGGAGGACAGCTAAGGTGGTGGTAGGGTATAGCTACAACTGACAGCTACAGGAGCACAGATCGGCTCCTGCCAAGGCATCAGGCATCATTATAAAGAAAACTATCACCTATGATCCAGATGAGGAGCTGTCAGGGAGCTTTATGCTAACCCACACCATGCCTCTTACTGTTGTCAGTGTGTGTGTGGAGCTGAAGGAGGGCTGCTCCTGCTGCTGGTTTAAATTAATGTATTGATGAACGACAGCTAAGCGTTGGCTAGCTGCTGCTCTAATCTTGAGTCACAGCACGTTAAAATAAAGCCACAGCTTCACGACACATGTCGTTTTATTATTATTATTTTATTTAATATTAACACCACTCACCGTGATTCTTGGGATGTTCTTCTTTCCTTGATAACCCGACATTTTGAGGATCCTTTCGACACAGCTGTCCCCTGCCGTTCGGCTACCGCTAGCTAGCTCGGGTGGAAAACCTCAGCTCCAGTGAAAGGATGGATGGACCGGTGCTTGTTGGTCAGTCGACGCCCTGGGCGACTCCTGTCGTCAGAAAACAAAGTTTGTGCACGGCTGGCCGACGGGTACGTTTTAATGAGTTGTTATTTCGTTTACTTCGTGTCCTATGTTTTGATTTACAGCTAGAATAGGTCCCTGAAGACCAGGCAGGTAACAAGAAGACAAGGGCCAGTGAGAGACACCGCGCATGCGCACTGCCCCGCCCTGCGCAGCTCCATGTTTCTCTGATGAGGACGATTCAGCATCACTTCTTTTAAGGACTGTGTCAGATCAGCACAGCACTGGTCTCAGGTCAGTGAAACAATACTACACGTAATTAAAAATCATTTAACGTCAAGAAAAAGCAATCCTCTGGTCTGTTTGTCTTTGTTTTCTGTCTAATTGCATATTTAAGTAAACTGATATTTTTTGTTGTTGTTGCCGTCATTGTGTCATATTTAATACACAGTTTTATTTTTATTTATCACCAAGGGCAATGCCGATCAAATCTAATTTATTTAACCCAGACATCATTTATTTCTACTGTACTGTATGTACAAACCACCACTGTGTTCAGCATAAGGTCTATTCAACTTTTACAAAGCTCACTGTTGTTCAACAAGCAGATGTGAAGAGGCCCATAATAATGGTATGTGCATTTTATTAGTCATTATGGCTTAAATAATGCATTGATGTCTAAAAAGCTCCATTTACCTTCTTATTTATAGCTCAACCACTGTATACAGTACAAACTTTATTCAAATTCCAAAATGTATTGCACACTGATCACCTGTACATAAGCCTGTTATGATAACATGTATAGTTTATGAGTTAGTATGAGTTGTGTAATAGTTTTAAGCCTAAATACATGGTAAGCGCTTACAAACCAATACTACCACTACAACTAATACTATACATTATCTTCAATAATTTTTCAAATGATCAGTATGACATCTATCGACAAACAATGACAGAAGTGTGGTCCAGTCAACCAATCAGCATCAGTATACAGGAATCACATACATTTTCTTCAGGAAATGCTTCACATAGTTGTTTTGGTCGTTTTTCAGTAAGCTCTACAGACTGCACTCTCTTCATTGTATCACACTATTTAAAACGATTGCACACTTAAAACTTAATAAATGTCAGGTAATGCTCTTAAATTAGGCCCCATGAAACACCTTCTATCGTGGTGGTTTCTGCAATTGACACTTTAGCAATTTAATGACAGCCAACATCTATTACACTGCCACAATGCATAAGCTATAATATGCATTCATATCAATGCATAAACAAATTATACAGTGACAACGGGTGATTCCTACATGGGGCAGATCACAGCTTAAATTATTTTTCACATCTACATCTTTAAATACATAAACATATAAGAAAATCAAACAACAGTCTGAAAATAAATCACCAATGTGCAGTGGTGAATGATACAAATTTGGCACTTTGCCATTGCTGCTTTAGTATTTGTCAAAGATGATATGTAGGCAAAAAGAAATGAAAACAGCAAATGGCCAGTTTAATTGCCATCTGGCCTTGGTTTTGCTATAGGCTTGAACAACACTGTTGTAAAACTCTGTATATATATATTGCATCAATGTCCAACCTTAAAACCTATCAGAAGTCCACTTCTATGTTTAACTTCCACTTTTTAAAAAATGTGTGGCATTTAAAAACTAATCCCCACCACGCAATGTTCTTTGAAGCTCAACCCAGCACTGTAAATACGAAGCTCCAAACGTTAAGGCAAGTTCAGTCCCTTCTCATTCTACAACCAATTCAACCAATTTGTATTAAAGACATGGCGCATAGTTTTGGTACTACACTCTACCTACTGAGACACCAGAGGAGAGATGCAGCTGAGGAGAAGGCCAGATTACCCATGACTTTACATCAAATTAAAAGGAGAAATTGTAGAAACAAAAACAAAACCCAAATCCTAAACTATCTGACATCATTTTGAGTTGAAAAGGATGACAAATATATTCCAGCTCAAACAGCATCTGCTATCTGCCGGACTCAAGTTGGTGACAGCTGCTTAGTATAGTGTAGCTCTGTGTCCAAATGTGTTGGAGTGCATCCACTTTACATGATGTGTATACTTATACAACTAACATCTACAAAGGTACAGATTCAATCAAATGCCAACTGGAAGGGAAATGTAGGTGAACAACAGGTGCAGAGAGACATCTTGACTATTCAAGGATGGTTGGAGACAGGAGAACATCCAGGCACTGCTTCATCCTCTAATCAGTAAGAGCTGGTAGAGGCTGTAGCAATTCTCTTCCCAATGTACACCCTAAAAAACAAACATCCATACCACGCATTAAATCAAATCAGCTGAAAAATATTGGATGATGCATAAATATCTTACCCGAGGCCAAGAGCGAAGATGTGTGAGATGAGTAGGGAAGGGATGAAGACTTTGAGGATTTCAGCAGAGAAGATGCCCCCTTTTTTCATGACGCCACTTTTTCTCATACTAAGAGATGCTGAACGTCTGGGATGTCTGAAGTGGAACTCCCTAAGAAGATAAATCAATTAATCAGTTAATGTTAACTTAATTCAGACAAGGACTGATTGCAATATCCCGACTAAACTGTTCGTAATTGTCTCTGACAACAGTCTGCTTACTTTGGTGGAATGTTTTCTGGTCTACTGGACCAGTCGGCGACCCAGTCTACTTCTTTATTCAATAGCAGGTCTTCCTCTCTGTCCTTCTCTACACCTTCTTCCTCGGACTGCAAACAGGGAGGCCAAGCAATTCGCTTTGAGCATAAAATAAAACCTGAAATATTTGAAACCCTTGATTTAAATAAGTCATTTTACCTGATTACCCACTGGACTTGACATCTCCACGTCAAAAGTTATCTGACCCTCATCCTGATCTGGACTTGGAGGCCTGTGGGGACTGAGTCAACACAGTGGAGGAAAAAGAATGCATGATTTCACAGTAAAGAAAGACAAGTCCACTTTACCTCTGTGCAAACACACCTCAAATGGGATATAACAGCATTTTTTCCTACCTATCACATGAGGAGTTACTTGAGCTGGATTCATGCTGCGCATCCAGGAGGATCTTTTCCATATCTCCATTGTGGATGGAGGAGGAAGACGGCACATGCTCTAATCCTCCCATTAGGTTTTCATCATTCTTGGTCTCCACCTGTAAGGTCTGCAGGCTTTGACTCATGCCAGCATTTGCATTGATTTGGTCAGCAGCGGGTGTCAGGGGAAGGTTAGTCTGTTCGCCCTGGGATCCTGTGTTCCCATTCAGCTCCAGCTCTACCCAAGAGCCTTGGCAAAACAAAGGTAAATAGGAGGGAGAGAGGGGAGATTTGTCTTACTGTGCAAAACTAACAGGGTATCATATAGCAGAGAGACCCACACCCCTGTCTACACTCAGTAGCAAACGGCTGACCTACATTCCCTGCACCACAGACTCTGTGCATTCAAGGTAACTGGCTGCGCACTGCAACCATGCGCACACGCATGGTTCTTTGTGCCACTGCCCCACAAACAGGCTGCATTGCATATTTCCCCCTCCCGACAGCAGGCTGTTATGTAATCTCAGTGGGCTCTGGTGAAAACAAAACGCGAAGCTTACACACCCTTTTTCGTTTCGGAATTCACCGAATACAGAAATCAATTCGTGTAAGTCAAATACATTAGACAAATAGACATTTGTTTACCTAAGGCGCTGCTCTCATGTGAGCTATTGCATAACTGTGGTGAGCAGTGAGCAGCAATCTGCCCAGACATGTCGCTGCCCCAGCTGTGCAGTTGCTATATAAACCACCTATCAGGGTTCTGTACACCAGCTAAAGCTTTAGTAACAGTTTATCGATTCAAATGCGCAGACGCCTTTAGCCAGATCTGTGTTTTTAATGCATGTTAGCAACGGTTTATGTGCGGCCGCCCGGGCTAACTTCATACCATTGTCTTCCTTTAACACAGGCGTTTATTTTAAAATAAACGACACTTTATACAAGTCGACCACACGAGTGGTTAGACTGGTATGAGCTAATATAAGAAAACTTAATAACAGTAGCAAATAACATCAATATAGGTATTGGGTCTTTTGTCCCAAAGTTGTTTTCATTCTGCCTTGATCCCGCCCAGCGCCGTCTTGTCTATCCGATTGGCTACCGTCCCATCAATCACACATTTATCGCACCGCAATTGGCTGACTTGTGATGATGCAAAACAACATCAGCGTCCGCCCCCCCAGACGAAGAGGAAATGCCTTAGCCGATGTAACTTTTACAATTAAGTATTAATTGCGTGAATATTTTGGGAAAAAAAACACAGAGGGCTTGTGAGAATATCTGCCGCAAGTTTTGTAAGGTATAGACCGGAAACCCTGGCGGCGGTACGTACCGTGAAGGCCGGGCTCTTCATTATTGTTTTCCTGAGCAGCAGCGGTGGACATGTTGACTCCACAGCTTTAGCAATCATATCACCGTGACACGCACACAGAGTGCCATGTGCGCAGGCGCAGACTCTGCCCAAAGTCCAGACCGATGGTCCAGATAAACTGTATATACGAGACAGTAAACGCAGGTCGAGATCAGTGAAGGGGATTTTATTTTTCTTTGCTTCCTTTTACTCTTTGGATCTCTGTCCTCCCTGGTCTCAAATGTGTGACTTACCTTAATTTGATACAAATTGTGCCTGAAAAATAATAATCGTGTTATAAGTTACTTTCAGACACTACATCAGTCATCAGGTCCTGGCCAGTTGATATTCTGGGGTGACTGAACTGGGTGGAGTCCATGGGGCCTTTGAGGAAGTACAGCAGGCAGCAGTCATCTCCTATCACTCACTGTTTAAATATAACCAGGGGAGGCTTGTCCATTTGCATTATTTGTTGTAGCTTGTAGAAAACGGACCTAAAAATACATCATCTCTCCTCCAGGGTCGTGAAAGGTTGCTTCTGAATTATGACTAGATTCGTCTTGGTAAATATTCTGTCTGACATCATTGCAGAGGCTTGAAAAAATGTTCCCCTTTCAGGAAAACACGGCATCAGCACTGCCTCCATAACAAAACAGGTCTACAAAAAAGCCCAACCATGTTTTGTAAAACTTTTCTTTTTTTGCTTTGAAACCAAAATATTTGGGTTATTTCTGTAATTCAAAACCCTGCAATAACAAGAGTCATACCCACACATTTGTGTACGTCCACCAACCAGTCAGGTTACAGGAAATATGATCACACTCACCCCTCCTCTTCCTACAGCATGTTGATGAATAAATTATGTTTCCCAGAACAACAGAATGTAACAGTGGAGTTTCTGATTATAAAATTTAATCACTTTATCATTAGACATTTGTGTTAAATTATTCATCATTATTAGTATACCAATTCTTGATCCAAGGTCTATAATGTTCTGTGACATCAAGTCCATGTCAAAGTTTGTGTCTAACTTTAAGAAATGTCCCCAGGGAATCCCTGAAATATCTCATCCACAATAATGGGACACCGACAGCTGGAAAACATTCTTCCAGTCTCCGCTGTCACTGCTGCAGAGGCATAAAATATCCTGGTAAAGCTTGTATTAATGGATCATGTCATGTTAAAACCATATAATCTCCCACGCACAACTCATAAAGCCGCATGTTTTATTCACAATTCAAGTTTGAAAGTCTTTATTACTTTTCATCTAAACAGTTTTCATTTGTCAAAGATGAACATAGCTGTACAATGAACTATTTAAACAAATCATCACAACTCTCCTACTATCTTTGTTCAAGAGCCCCTCTATAGAAATAAACAATAAAAAAAATGAAATTCACAAAAAGTGCATTTTGTTTTAACTCCTGTGATACATTAGACATGTACAGTATACAGTGCTGCAAGTGTAAAAAAAACCTTGTAGCTCCAATTCAGACAGGTTCTATTATATTCCATGATCCTTGTACTGTATGTCTGGAAACATTAGTTAAGCCAAGGTTTAATGTTCAAAAGCCTGGAAACATCAGTGTATAAATGTATGATCTACCATGCTCTACCTTTTTTAGGTAAGGCAGATTTTCCTGAGAAGCTGCCATCTTGCAGGTACAAGGTTTTGATCACAGAACAGCAGTGAATTCCCCTGAGCAGTTTCCTGTCTGGCATGCCAGAAAGTTCAAGAAACATACTTGATTATCTTTTTTCTTCTTAATGCTATAAGAAAGGCAATAGGGTTAATATTAACGTCTTTGTGGTACACACCATAGCTTTGAACAACAGCTATGAAGATATTGAGGGGAAAGTCAGAGATTATTGGTTAGTTAGTTTCAGTTATTAATGTCTGTAACGACCATATTGTCAGAGTCTGCAAAAATGGCATGTTGTAAAAGCCAAAGTGAAAACTTGTCAGTTTGAATCCAGTAGTGTTTTCTATACAGCATTTTAAACTGAGTGAGTAAAAGCCTCATTTGAATGCATGAAAGGACAAAGCTGACCATGGATTTATTTCTGAATGGATAACCTCCCATGTTGACAGGAGGCTTGCTAACTGAGTTATCTTTGATAAAAAAGTGCCATATGATACTGATTTTTTACACATATGACATGAGGCAAACCACCCTCACGTAATCTGGCATCATACAGTAAAGTTGTCAATTGAAAGGTTACAAAAGAAAAGAAAAATATCTTAGCGTCTTACTACTAATAGATATCACCCAGAACCCTGAGAGACAAGAGTGAGAGTAGCTTCACGGCAACCACGAAGAAACGTAGTGGGTTTTTGGGGATTTTGGATCACTATGGTAGACGGGGAAAAAAGTATAATCACTTGGTCCACTGAGCTTCATGTCCTGTTTCAATGGTTTCAATGGAGTAAGCTTTTTCTTTTTGTTCTATTTCTGGGGGGGAAGGGGGTCCATGACTGTTGTGATCAAAAGCAATTTCCATGGCAACAGTATAAAAAGTCCATGCTACCCGTATGCTACACAGTCATTCCACATGGCTTTCCCCACTTTTAATCAGTCACCAGAACAAGATGAGGTGAAATCTTGCTCGAAAGAATGACTGAAGCATACTGAAGTTAACTTTTCCCATGTTCAGTACAGTTTTTAATGTTTTCCATACAATAGTCATCTGTAATCGAAGTGCTTTACAACATCTCCTGTTTAAATAAACATGTTAGGAGAGCTATTCTTGCATCAGAAAAGAGAGAAGACATTTCTTACAATAACTCTAAATCTGTAACTCTGCTAGTCAATAGACTTGACTTGCTTTAGAGAGAACATGATTTTGTAGGTTTAACATTAAATGTCAATAAAATGCCTTTGTTGTTTAGGTCTACGATGACCTAACCCTTTCACAGCAAGCAAAATTATTTCTTAAGAAAACCATGGCACAAAAACAGATTATTCGGATCCAAAAATAACCTGGAATCTAACTCTTAAGGGTCCATATCATTTCTACATAAACACCAGTTACAGTCAGTCGAATAAAAAAAACTGTACTTTCCTCTACAGAAGTATTGACACCTGCAAATAATTTTCTTTGGACATCCAATGTCAAACATTACACTAGCTAGATACACAAAGTCTATCTTTCAAACAAAAACCTGCCAGAATGGACAAAATGACCCAACATCATATTACAAAAGGGTTACCTGACCTTCAAGTGGCCTACCATCTACAGTCTGAGATAGAGAGCTAAAGAAACTACAGTGATCAGACTGTAATCCTATTGCTTAAATTTATACAAAAATAAATCCGCTATAGTGGTTTTTTTTTTTTAATCAGGTATGATACAAAACATCATAAAAAAACTCTACAAACAGAACCTGGATCCGGAGGGTAAAACGACCAATCAAAGTATACAACAGGGTTTGAGGGGAAGCTGAAAGTGGCACTCAATGTTGGTACCACAAACCGAAAGACTGAGGCCACAGCTTGGCATCACGACCTTACTCCCTTCCACGTTCATTAGCTTAGCGTTTGACCTGAGCTTAAATGGTGGTCCACACATGTGCAAGGGTGTCTGGTCTAACCGACGGGTACTTTGCTGCAAGACCCTCTCAAATTAATGTAGCTTTAGAGTGTAAAGGGTTTGTTACTTTGGCATTAGCCCCATTCAACTCTCAAAACCACAGTGACAATGTAAGACACATCATTCCTGCGTCAATAGTTAAGGACTACACAAGACACAGTCTAGCTCTGGAGATATTAATGTAAACCTGTGGCCTCACTGAAGGTTAATGTTTGATGTTACAGATATTAGTATACTGTGGACAAGGTTATGTATGATTTGATGAAAATGAGCTAAAACATGACAAAATACTTGAATAGTCCTTTTACAGCGTATAGGTATACTACAGAAGAGCTGGTGAGTGAACTTGGCAACTTGACAAATACTTGGTTCAAATATGGAGTGTTAACAGCTTGCATTAGAATTACAGTAGCCCGATCCAAAAATGAGCGTGGTGACAGTACAAGTATAATTTCTTCTTCAAAATGATAGAACAAGATAGCTACAGAAACTAAACTGGTAGCTATGACATACAAATGAATCATGTCGCAATGCCACAAAAGAAAAAGGACACAAACTGGTCAAATATGTTAGTAACACGTTTTCCCTTTGGGTTGTCGTGGTGGTACAAACATTAACTTAGTGAATGGAGTGATTCTAGAGTAGGAAGCCTTCAAGCCACCAAGTCCCAAAGTCTAGTCAGATCTACAAATCACATGATATGTGACGGCCAACTTGGGATGAACTGTGCCACTGCTAGTTGCTACAGTTAGTTCAATACTGAAATGGCCATGGGCAGATAACAGGAAGACTTGGGGATTTAGCCACAGATGTTTGTGATGTGTGTTTTAGAGCAATGGGTCTCAAGCGGAAACTGGGATCTGAGAGGTTCAACAAAGGCTAGTTGGGGTTTTCTTGGAATATGTACAGATTGTTAGTGGTGGCCACAGCAATGATGTTGTCCAAAGGATGCCAGGCAGTGTGGAGGATCTTCTTGTTAAAGTCAAGACTGTCCACACTGATCTCATCCTTTTTGCGCTTCCCACCTGTGCTTACTTTGCGAGGTATCAGGGCCGATTGTGGCTTACTGTTCTCACGTGACGCCTCTAATGTTACGTCCTGACGGTAGCCTCTGTCAAACATTCTGAAGAAGTTGTTGTAGGAACCAGTCATCACAACACTGCAGAAAGACAGGGTTTGAGCAATGTAAAGCCGCAATGTTTTGTATTGTTGTGCATTTGTATGAGTATATTGTTATTTGCCATGACACCACTGCCCAGACCATGTACAAACTACCCCACTGCCAACCGAAGCAAAAGTCTTCAGCATTCTGATCTGCACTGGACAGATAACCTCACTAAATGATAAGGCCAGTGCTGCTGCATCATTAGATCAGTATGTGTAGTGCATGTCTAATGTGTGTGAAACTAAAGCTATGACGAAGAATCTAAAACATATTGACAAATATATTGAAACTAAAAATGCATTAAGAACTCAAATAGCTTCAGTTTCACCCCGTTGTCAGTCTAGTAAAAGAATTTCCGCTTTTACTATTCACATTGGCTGTTTCTTCCAAATGCTAAGCTGACAATCTGTTCCACATTTAAACAATAAACTAATAAATAAGTTGCTCACCTGTCATTCCCATTCCAACAGCACTCAAACTTGTCAAAGATACAGTCATTCTCATAGAGTGAACATAATTTACTCCTGAGATATTCATGAACCTGTTCACAGGAAAGTTATGAAAAGAATTGGTTACAATTTACAGTTATTCAACAGTCTCAATCACTTTGCAAGAGAACTAGACATTCTGATTTGCCTTGAAAAAAAAAACACTCCCCTTGTTAAAAAAAAACAGTCAAATGACAACAGTCTTACAATCTGAAGGTTTAAAAAAATAGTTGTAGCATTATTTATGTCTCGGCAAAACAGAAACAAACCTGATATGTCTCCACCGGTCGGGCCTCCATGTGGAGATCCCAGATTTTAACCGACAAGTAGTCGCGGGTCATCATATAGCGTCCACTGTGGCTGAACTTCACATCAGATATGGATGAGATGATTTCAGAAAAGAACGATCGATTGTTTGGATCCTCTGGCTCTTCAAACACTTCAAAATAAAATAACGCATGCCATTAGTGTACCACGACTGCTATCAACAGCGATGATTGGCTACAGTTCTTCATGTTAAAATTTCAATGTATGAAAAACTAAATGGGGCAACACTGTTTGTGTCTGTCTCTGTCTCACATTTTTAGCAAACACCACCATAAAACATCATAAAAATCAAGCCCGCTTTATCTAAAACTAATGAAAGTTTTTTATTCCAGTCTCACTGTTTATGATCCAGTTTCCTTACTGCGTGCCACGGACACGCCTCTTAATATAGCAGCTCCCTATCAAGCACACACCAAAAATGAAACCGGCTTACATTTGGCATGGTTGTCACACAGTGCTGATGCCCTCATGTCGCACATGCGGATGGTGCCTTTGCTGCTGCTGTAGACCAGTGTGTTACATTGGTTGGGGTGAAACTCTGCTGCAGTGATCACTTCTGTCAAATCCTCCATATTGCCTGGCTTAATATCAACAATATCTGAAGAAGAGAGTTTAGGGTCAAGGGACTCAACAGACATACCCACACCTTAACATGGCTTACAAAATATTAATAAAAGAAAAATATCAGTGACAATTACAAACATAACCTGCCATTGCAATTTCTGCTATTTTAACTTTGCAGACTCTTGACCAAGCTAGAGCAACTACATTATGTGCAGATGGGGACCATCCTAAGCGTGGGGACATCTAGTGGTAGTATTAACTATGGCACCAATAGACACCACACATGAACGCGAAATTATTTTTGACTATGGTTTAGTCTGTCTTACACTGTCTAACTGGCTGAGACAGTCTATATCAAGCTCGATGTGAGGTGAGTAAGTGAATGGGATGCATACAGTAGATTATTATTGTATTATTAGAGCCTATGTGAATTAATATTAATACTAAAAGATAATGGCTGTATAGAAATAAACAGCAGAAGGATACTAAAGCTGCGATCTGTGATCTCCAGATGCCAGAGGTTAATCCGCAGGTCATCAGCAGACAGGTAGGTCTCACAGTCACTGTTGACTGAGATGGAGTTGATATGGTAAGTGTGAGCATTCGCAAACACTCTTCTAGGGCTGGCCTCCACCATCAAGTCCATGGGCCTGAATACTGGTACCTGAAAAGAGGAACAGAGTTAGGCTCATTTTAAGAAACACTCTCTCTGTAAATGAGTGAGCATGTGTGGGTGCGTGCGCATGTTTGCTTACATGGTAGAAATGGTTGAAAGTCTAATAAGTTAGTTAGTCATTAGTTTGACAGTGAAAAACAATTGATACACACCCGTAGTGTGGTGACAGTATAGGGATCTCTGTATCGCCCATCTTCTTCCTTTAAATTGTAACCCTCTGGTCTCTTGTCACGCTCACTTATTTTCCACAGCTTTACGGTTTTGTCTGCCAAAGAGAAAGAGCAGAGATCATGAAGTAAAATACAGTAATGCAATTAACTGTCTAGGTTTATATTACACGCTGTGAAATGGTGTCTCTAGATGACAGACCTTTAAGTTTAGGAACAACAATTGGTTCTTATTTTAATATGTTTTATTAGACTCCAGTGATTTACTCACCATTTGTAGACAAAAGGAATTGTGAAGCATTTTTCTGAGGCAACCATCGAATTTTGTTGATCTTCTCTTCAATCTCAAGGCTTTTCAGGTAGTCAAACTCAGGCTCATGGCTCTGGAAGGTGCTGTAAACATTGTACTCTCCTCGGCACAGTGGCTGCTTCTTACTCTAAACAGTGACAGACCACAGGTAATAGTTACGTTCAAATGCTATTGTAGTAGAAATAGCAAGAAGCAGCATTTCAGCTAAAGTCTGAGCATAATTTGGTAAAATGTAAAAGCTATGTTACCAAATGCAACGCAAAAACTATAATCACACTATAACCAGATTGGGCCAAAACTTACCTCTGGCTCCTGCTGAAAGATGACAACACGACCCCCCTTGTCACCCGTTGCTAGTAGCTCCCCAGAGTGATTGAATTCAACAGTGGATATGATGTCAGCTGTCAATAAGGAAGAGTCATTCTTTTAAAAAAAATCTCACATTTTACTCATAAAATTAGTCTCATATGCAAGTACAGAGACTGCTGTATAAATCTGAGGTGTGTTCAGAGTGGACATATTTTTAAACTGGTTTACAGGGCTTTTCTTCGGTGATGTCCAAGTACATTCACAGTGCAGTAACGATGGAAAAAAGCAGTACTATGAAATACAAGCATTCTCATCAAATCCCTAAATAAAACAGTCAGTCCTTGTTACTATGCCAGGACACTGAGCCATTGCAGTCCTTAACATAGACTATGGTGTTGTTCCTCTCTTAACGCAGCACAAAGTGCCTGGTACTGCCTGACTTCATACAAGCTCTCGTGTTCAAGAAAAAGAAAAAAAGAGTTAAGATGACCATTACAGTGGGAGTCAAATAAAATCTTCTACGATACTGTGTTTTTTTAAGACCCTGTACTGCTATGTATACTATGGACACAATGAGGGGCTTGGATTTACGCATTTGTTCTCAGTACAAAGCTTACTGTAAATAAGTCCTTTAACAAAACTAGGTCCATTGTGTACTGTAAACATAGGTGCTTAAGGTGTATGCAGATTAAATTATTAGTGGTTACAATGCACTGCTGGTGTTACTGTTAACATATGGAGATAAAAACTTAGTGGACATATTTATGTACTCATTAGAAATCCATGAGTATGAGAAGGTTGTCAGTCATATTATGGCTTTGTTCAGGCTTTTAAGTGAAGATAACATCAGCTCTGCTGAAGGCATGATGTCACTGTTTTGATAGAACGAAAGGTCAACGGAGTGTGCCAAACTATATGTACAAGCATACAATCATTTCAGGGTAACTTTTACTCAAAATATTTTTTGGATGTAACTCACTTATTAATCATCTAAACACGACCCAAAGATATGATATCCGTACCATGAGTGGGAGCAGTCAGTCACTTTAGAATTGCAGTCTTGAGCACCTAGTAACTATTGCCAAATGAGGACAGAGCCTATGGTCCACTGATAAAAGTTTAGCATTTTTAACCTTTATATTTGCACAATTATTAACTGCCCAGAAGAGTCTCAGAAAAAATGTGTGTTAAGTTGCTGCTAATGCAAAGTGACAATCCAACTGCTGCAGCTTCACAAAGAAAGTACTTAAATTGCAAAACATGAGTTGGCTTTTATTATTATTATGTAGTCATGGGAAATTGCTGAAAACTGCAGTCCTGTCGTTTAATTTATTTTTTGCACGTTATGATCATCCATTTTCTAGGAAAATACACTAGTGTTGATGGTGATGGATGTAAGGTTGGTTGACCTCTGAGAACTACTGCATGCAAACATTACATAACACAGATAGAACACATAATTAATGGGAATTATAAAATTAGTTGCTGATGACAGTTTGCAGTGATTATGCCAAATATTGATAAATGCTGTCTGCCAGTTTTACCAGATAGTTTTACCTGCTTCATCACTGGCATTAGCAAGTGCCGTACAACTGACCCTTTCACTTCAGTGCAGACAGTCTGGTGCTCAAAAATAGCGATCAGTCCTGTAGCTTTTCATATGTATAAACACAAAGTGTAGCACTAGCTATAAGCTAACCTCAACATGCACAGGATGCCATCCAGACAGTTCACATCAGCAGCTGTTCAGAGAGCACCGCATGGACTTACCTTCTGCGACATCATCGTCTATCGCCCCTTTGACTTGAGAGAAACACCAATGCATATCACTGTTCCCATCACCGGCCCCTGCACAAAGCACAAGTTTCATCACAGCATAAATAACGACAACTTCACAGGCGTTAGCCTGATGCTAACCACACTCAAAAAGTAATTTATGTCATAAAAACAGGGTTCTTAACTTTAAAATAATCAAATACAATAGAAGCTGCAGAAAATATTGGGAATGTTTAAACATGCCTTGTGTGCAAACGCGCACTTTCACGCTGTCAGTGACTCTCTCTCGCGCGCGCGCACACACACGCACACACACACACACACGCTAGCATCTTGGATATATCCTAGCATGCCTTAGCCAGTGTTGGTTAACCACAACAGAGGATACAAACCCACCCTCTATGCAGGACAGATACTGCTCAGTAACAATGAAACATTGGAGCCTCTTCACAGCCTTTAGCTTTACCTGCCATGATGGGCGGCTGAGACACGGGGGATGCGTGTAGCGGGCTCCGGCCCCGGACTGGAACAGCGCTGACCCGGGTCGGCTGGGTGGTTCTGACCGAGCAGCTGTGGAGGAATGAGGCGGGGAGTGCTGCTGGTACCTGCGGAAGCAGCACGCGTTCTAGGTCTGGTTGACAAAGACGCTACGAACGAATTTCTTGTAAAAGAAAGTACACTGCAACCTCTAAGACTGGATTTTAGACTTTGCACTCTACTTTGAGATTTCCCTCTCCTCTGCCTCTCCCAGCATTACACTTTCAAAATGGCGCATTCCGGGCGGCGTTCAGCAGCCTTCACACCGAGAGAGCGGTGAGAGGAGGCACCACAACATTTGAACCTGACCGGCTCACACACCGTCACAGACGTGTGTCGTGTACGTGTTCACGAAAATACAGTAAGACGTCACGTCTTAAACGAAAAGCCGAAAGGACTTTTTTAGATAATCCCGTGATTACTTCGATCCCGCCCGTGCGCGTCGTTACATTAATTAATATCGAACTCACCCTGCGCACACAGTGTGAATTCAGTAAAAGTGAAGTAAAAAAAACAACTCGATTTTATACGAACTTTTATACGAAAAAAATCACAATATATAGTCAAATTAAAAAAAAAAGGGGGGGGGGTGGTTTGACTGAAAAACAAGTTTATGTTTGCTGTTAAGTGAAAACAGTACACAAGTGTCACACTGGGATTTCATTATAAGATCAACTTATTTATATGAACAGAACATGTAATGGTTAAGACTTGGTCTTATAGTGGCACCTGCCAGTCATCAGATTTGCTTTACTTACCCTCACAAACACACTTAGGGCAAAACAGTGGTGTGCCCCCATAGATCTTTTAAACGCAGGCATTTTCATACTTTCATGCACTATTTCACAAAAGCACAGCTGGTCATGTCAGTGTGATAGTGTGAGACAATGAAGACCTTGACATTAAAGTTCATTAGAATTTCTCTGGACATGGCCCCATGATTAGACAGTGAGTTGTTCATATTGTCCTTTTGTGGTATACACAGTATTGCCAACCAAACTTTATCTGCTGAGAATACACAATGCTTCTTTTGTATGTTACACACAAATGTACACGGCTAATTTACAACCAGTCTATTGCACAAACGTCAACAGAAAAACACAGCTGATGCAAATCTGACTAGTTTATAATGAGTGACAGATTGGACTTGTTCTATAGATTATGTCTGCAATGCACTAATTAGATCATAGACATTGCACAAAAGCTCTGAGCTAAAACAGAGTGCGAGTCACAGAGCAAAACAAACATGACCACTTCAGCCGCGTATGGAGATATTAATAATTTATAGGAACTGCATAGACCACGAATCCCAAGGTCTGCTTGATCAACCTCATTAACGATCTCTTAGTGTGAGAACAAGCTTGTTCTTCAACAGTCAGTCTCCTCCTCCTTTACTTTCCCACCATAAAATAAGTGGTCCATCTGGCAAGGAGCAAAGCACCAAACAGCACAGTGTAGCTGAAAAGAACAAATTTGAGGACTTCTTTGAATGTCCGGAGGAAGCGGATTAACAGGGGCTCCACATCCAGGCACTCCTCCTGTGTCTTCTGCCTGAGACCAGGTTGAACCAGGTGTCCCATGTTCTCACCTCGACCCATTCTGCAATCACATACTCTCATTAGTCTAATATCAATCAATCTTTCACAAGAGAATGCGACAGAGAGGTGAAGAATATATAATATATAATAACATCACCAAGGTAATGCATCTGAGTTTGGAACAACACTGACAGTGTGAATATTATAACAAAAACAAATACATAAAGGCTCAAGTCATTGTGATAAATGTAACCTAATGTATGTTCTTTGTTCAAATGCAATGCATTATTTTATATTAGTGCTATGAATTATTTGTATTAGTGCAAATAGATTTCATTCCGGCCTTGCTGGAGCTGAGTAGGCTGCATTGTCACAAGACCACTGTAAATAATTTATTTGTGAATAACAGTAAGTGGTTCCACTATCGATCTACTCTACGTGTTCAGTCAAAAACAACACAAACTGTGGAGCATCTTCAACTTATATTTCCTGACATTGTAAGCCATATTCAAATATTTGCAGGGAGACATGGTGCAACTTGCTGTTTTACACTAAAAACATTTGCTTTCTTTAGTTATTTATCAGGCAAAAAAAAGTTAAATTTACCCATGAACCGTAATAGAGGAGTCAGAATTAGTAATTCACATATAAATATATGTTGTTGACAAATGTCCTGGTAAATCTTTGCTACAAAAAAAAAAACATGAAAAACAAACAAGAACAAAGCCAGTCATACCTTGGTGTTACTGGAGCAGGCAGGGGCTGATCAGAAAGTGGGCTCCTTCTAGCCCTCAAGTCCAAGTTGGTGTGTGCTGCCTTGAGCGTTTCAAGCCGATATGACAGAGGAGGAGCCAAAAGCAATAACTGATCACAAGGATCTGAATCTCCTGGGCGTGATCTAATGGGAGTTTAAGTCTTCAGTGCACCTGCTCCTCACCGATAACAACTGTACTGTCAGGTTTTGGCTATAAAGCTATATTCTCGAGTATTTCAGTCAATGACAATGAAGGGAGTTAACATAGATTAAGCCACGCAGAGTTCACCAAAATATCTGAGTGCTGTCAGCAGGTCTTCCTTATGTTCATAGTGTAAGGCACGGAGACGGTATTGACTGAAACAGAGATCAAACACCCTCATGCAGCACAGTTATCCTCTACCGGAACACAGAGCAAATGGCCTCCTAATTCAATCAGTGTCCTGTGCTGTTAAATCATGGGCTGCTGTGGGCTGAGCTCTCCAGACAGCACAGGGCCATTATCGGCTGATCGGGAGGCCTGTTACTGCGCTAATTGCTCTTTCAGAGAGCTGGACCACTGATGACGGATACACTCGAATCTCTGCCTTTCATCTCCACTCACTGATCACAGTCAGCTTGCCTTTCCCAAAATGATCTACCAAGGAGTCACAGTGGCTGAGAATATAACCAAGGAACACAATGGGTCATTTTAGTTTGACTTTATTTACCTATTTCCATCTTATCTCAAAAGCCAAAAGTGCCCTGAAAAGCTTAAAAAAAAGCAAATCAAAGTGCAGCCATATTCCTCTTAAACACCGAAAAGATTTTAATCATACATAAATATATATATATATATATACATACAATAGCTCCGCAGCAGATAACCACAAGACAACAAACTACAAAACAGTAGAATTAAATTAGCTTTGCATTGAACATTAGCTGGCGGCAAATCAGAGACCAGCAAACATATTTTATGGTACACTGTGGAGTTTGCGACCAGCAGGAGCAGTATGGAGCAATGTTTTATAGGTGGGTTAACGTTTTACTCTTGTCATGAACCGGATGTAACAAAAAACACCTTTTTCCTCTCATCAACAGGTGATCATGAAACATAGGGATAACACGGCACATGGAATTAAAACATAAGAAAAAAAATGCTTTTTGCAGGTAGGGAATCACTTTCCACATGTTTACAAGGCCTTAAAAATAGAAAGAATCTGTATACGTTAGTAACACAAGACATAAACGTGACATAAAAAAAACTAAACATAGGGCACAGTTAAAGAGCCTGCTGCTTTGAAACACAATCAGACATCAGTGAAACACCTGCAGTGCTCTGATATGGAGATAAAAACAGCAGCAGAGGGTTCCTTGGATGGATGTGGCGTTTGATGTGGACAGGTGTATGTCTAGGTGACTCAGGAGGTCTGAGATTCAGGCCGATCCATGAGGGATTTGATCCAACTGGTACCGTTTACAAGTTTTGTGGTGGCTATCACGTACTCCATCCCGCTGTCCTCCATTTGAGAGAGGAAACGAAGAGCAGCTATTTCTGCATAGGTCACTCCACCTAGGAAGAACACCAGGGTTGTCCGATTCTCCCCCTGCTGGCCTGTATGTCAGTGACAGGAGATGTACAGTATGCCATTAGCCAAATAGAACGCCAAAGCTCAGTTAAATAAAAAGAAGAAATATGAGAATGAGAGATCTCATGTTCTTTGGTTTAGGCTGTTTAATGACGCTTGCTTTAACAAAAATATAACTGAATGTGAAAGGGCCAATATACCGTGCTGAATTCTGAGATTGCTAGCTGAGCCAACAAACTCCCTCTAGATTTAAGTCCTCTATTATCACCTTTTACAGTCCACTGCTAGGCAGGCATGTAAAAACAGGTCAACTGTCTGATGCCCAAACACACTGTTCCAATTAGCACATTTCATATGGAGTGTATAATTAAAGCCATTATTCACATGAAGGTAACACACACTATTGCCAAAATAAAAAGATGGAGCTAAGGGAAAGCACTACTGGTCCCTGTGAAAACCAGATAAGACAGACAAACAAACACAGACAGTGGCTCTGTGGTATTGTTGGCTTTTGTGCCATCAGTCTGCTGCCGCTCTGCATTTGACTCATCAGAAACAAAGCCTGTGCTTTATCTGTATGTACCAGGCAGGAGGTCACAAACTTTAAATCTGTTTACTGAGCAGCAGTAAAATAGCAGACCTAGTTGTTAATGTCCTTACGTTTCTTATGCAGCCCAGCAGGAAGCTGTTGTCGCTCCTCAAAGTGCGGGCCGGGAAGCATCTTGAGCACTTCTTCAATGCTACGCCACCCAGGTCTGGCAAGTACCTGGGTAAGTCGGATGCTTAGCGGAGCGTAGCCACTGTACACATAGGAGATGTCATTGGGGTTCTGAAAAAAAAGAAGGATAAATATAAATAGTAAATAATATAAATATAATAAATAGATAAATAAAAATAGTCACAGTCGTCTTCGAATCCTCAACAGTTCACTGTCAGTGTTCTCTCTTAACCCTTGTATTATGTTACGGGTCAATTTGACCCATTTCAATTTTTATGTCGACCAAAGTGCAGGTTATCCTTACTTTTTTCCCATGAAATTTTATGACTTTTCCTCATCTAGTGTCATGAACTGCTGTGTAAAATCTGGACACTTTGAGGTGTTGTGGAGTGTCTGCACAGAGTTTGTATACAAAGATGATGTTGCGGGTCATTTTGACCCAGACACAAAGTAGCTGTTCACGTCCAAAATAAACATGTGTTTTTGATATACTTTATTTGATTGCCTCTGAATAGCCATTCAGAACAGGTGT